>CAUYQV010091497.1:0-13682 GCA_963574575.1 Galagoides demidoff | reverse complement strand
TATACTCAAAACTTTTACTTCTTGTGATAAAGAGGAGTCTCAAGCTGTCACCCTGGGTAGAGTGCCATGGCGTTCTAGCTCACAGCAACCTCCAACCCTTGGGCTCAAGCATCCTCTGGCCTCAGTTTTTCTATTTTTATTTTTTTTTTTATTTTTTGAGACAAAGTCTCACTATGTCACCCTTGGTAGAGTGCCTTTGCATCACAGCTCACAGCAACCTCAAACTCTTGGGTTTAAGTGATTCTCTTCCCTCAGCCTCCCAAGTAGCTGGGACTACAGGTGTACACCACAATGCCTGGCTATTATTTTGTTGCAGTTGTCAGCTGGCCTGGGCTGCGTTTGACCCCTCCAGCCTCAGTGTATGTGGCTGGCGTCCTACCCACTGAACCATGGGTGCTGCTAGTTTTTCTATTTTAAGTAGAGATGGGGTCTTGCTTTTTGCTCAGCTAGTCTTAAACCCATGAGCTCGAGCTACCCACCCACCTCAGCCTCCCAGAGGCTAGGATTACAATCATAAGACACCGTGCCCGCCCAAAGATGAAATTATGACCAAAGCTGCAAACAAAGTTTTGATTTTGTTTCTCTAGCAAAAAAAAAAAAAAAAAAAGAAAAGAAAAGAAAAAGAAAAAGAAAAGAAAAGAAAGAAAGAAATCCCTAAAAGCCTGCACTTTTCTAACTTTTGTATTTTCTATCTTCAACTTGTTTATTGTTTATTTGTTGCCTAAACAATTGTTTAAAGTTAGAACAATTTGAATTTTCATATTGTTTGTGATACTTGGTCATTTATATTCCCTTGGCTTTTAGAAAATGCATTTTTATTACGGAAATTTCTTTAATTATCTTTTCTCCCTAGAAATACCTTATAAAATAGTATGTTTTTATTATAGAAGTATAATGGTTTATGAAGTCTAAAATAGACTTCATGTCAGCAGGGCACATTGAGCTGAGAAAACTTTCACTTCAAACATATAGGTCATGCGGACCACTGGATTACAGCAATAAGTAGGGTAGGAGAGGAGATCAGAGTTAAAGCATTCTAAGATTCTTTAATTATTCAGTAAGAGAACAGAAGCATTGATTAACGATAAGTCTTGTTAAGTATCTATGTTAAAAATTTAAGGTACTTACTGAAAGAAATGAAAAAGAGTACATAATTTCTAAATAAGAAGGTGTTTGGGAAGATTATGAAAGAAAAGTGGCAAACTCAACCTAATAGCAGAAAAGGAGAAAATATAACTAAAAAAGGCAAACCCATATAAGACAAAAATTAATGACAAAAAGCAAGACTATATAAGACGAACAATTATACAAGATTATGCAAGAGGAAAAATTAAGTTACATAGTGCACAAGAGAGATATGTAAAGGAATAAAATTCAGAAATATGGAAAATATCAAAAATCTGGTGGGAAATACTAAGCCAAAGAAAGTGACTACTGTAACAATGTCAATAGCAGACAAGATTGAATTTAATGCAAAATCATTAGTAGGGTTGGTGTCAGTACCTAGTGACAAAGGGAATATTTTACCAAAAGTATAAAATAATATACTTATGGTCAATGACAACATGGCCAATTACAGAAAACAAATATTTAACATGCTTCAAGGAAAAATTTTCAAATTTGTAATTATAGTAGGAGGTTTTTATACACTTCTCTCATTAAGTAAAATTAGTATAGAAACTACTATTTGAAAAGGCAATTATCAAACTTGATTTAAGAGAGACATATGAAACGTCTTAAGGGATAGAAGAATTGATAAACATTCAATATCATCAAGTGACTTTAAAAAATAAAATGAGAGGAAAGTAAATCTAGACATTATTTTATCATCTATACATAATTATTATTTGATCTGCAGATGTCAGGATGTTTATGATATTTCTGACAGAGACTGCTAAATGTTCCCAGAGTCTATTCTCTGCCCTGTCTTCCTGTTAGTAACAGACAACCCCCCCCCCCAAAATGTGCCCATTTTAAATGGGCACATGACTTCCTCAGTAGGGACTGTAGCTCCACACACAGCTTTGGTCTTGGTGAGAATTAGGTGAACTAGTTGATGAATTAGATTAGCCATGCAGATACAGGTAGTGTAAAGTAGTGCCCCAGTTAGTCATCTATAGACACCTAAAAACAGCTCAAAAAAGTGTTGTACTTTTTGTGACTGTGTATGTACACATGTGCATGTTTTTCTGAAATGAGGGTTCATAATTTTCATCATATCTGTGAACGTTTATTTTTAAAAAATTAAAATTAAAGCCTGTGCTCTAAGGGATCACAGAGCGTCAAGATGGAAGAAATACCTGGATTTCTGGAGCACTCTGTGGGGTCCTGTTGCCTAAAAATTCTGGTCTGCTTAAATGTGATAGGAATGAAAAAATAATCTCTGTTCAAGTCATTGTTTGGTGTTTCTTTGTTATAGCAGTGTAGGTTATACGCTAACTAGTAGAGTTTTTTTTTTAATTTAAGAAAAATGATCATGAACCTACATGTTAGAATCTGCTTTTAAAATGAATCAAACATAAACAGTTTTCTATGCTATTAGGATGTTTTATACCCTTTTGCATACTACTTATCACATGGATTGTCCATAATTGGATGATTTTCCTTTTGGTGGATTCAGGGGCTGGTTTTAATTTTTCTCTGTGATAAATATTTTTTTTGATGGTCCGGGATATTTATTTATTATTTCAAAATATTAGAGACATACAAATGCTTTTGTTATATACATACCTTTTATGATGCCTAAGTTGGGACCTTCAGTGTGCCTGTCACCCAAATAGTGTTCATTGTACATGATAGGTAAGTTTATAGCCCTCACCCTTTCTGATTTCCAATGACCTTTGTATCTCTTTGTGTCCATATGAAACCATCGATTAGCTCCCAGTTATTAGTGAGTACATGTGATGTTTGTTTTCTCCAGTTCCATCTAAATTGCTGCATAATATATTATTTCATACTTTATTACGGATGAATAGTACTCCATGGTATTTTTATATATACTTAATTCATTCATGAATTGATGGACACTTAGGTTGATTCCACATGAGCTGCCATAAACATTGATGTACAGGTATCTTTTTGATAAAATTACTTCTTTTCCTTTGCATAGATGCCCGGAAGTGAATTTGCTGAGAGACATGGTAGGTTACATTTATTTCTTTGAGGAATCTCCATACTGTTTTCCAAAGAGGTGGTACTAATTTGCAGTTTGATCAACAGCTTTCCTTTGTCTCTGCATCCACACCTTGTTGGATGTATCTATTGGTAAACCTTGTTGAATTTATAAACACTGACAAATTTGTAAATCATTGTTTACCTTTGTGATTATTTTTTAAAAATAAATATATAGAAGTTAATGGGCATTTTGATTAGTTTTAGGCCTGTTGTTTATTTCTTTCATTGTATGTTCATATTATTTGAGAATCTGTTACATAAGTATGACTCATCCATACATAGATTTGCCAGCATCTGAGGTGCTCACCCTCCTCCATCAGTGAATTTAACTGAAAATTAGTACAAGAATCACAACTATATAATAATTTCCCTATCAACTCAGAAAAGAGAAAACACATTTTTTCTCAGAAAGGAATTAATGTCATTTTTTGGATCCAATACATTATACTATTCGATCTTCTTATTACCTTGCCTTTAGTATTTGACATTTAAGGTTAACATGTTCTTTTACCATAATATCTTATAGAAATATAGATATTTCTTTGTGACTCTGGAATATTTAGGAAAAGGAAATAGATACACTTACTTAAATTTATTCCCTTCTATGATTAACTGGAAAATATTGAAGGAATAAATATCTTGCAATGTATTTAGTTTAGAAAAACATTTATCCTGTGAATATATATCCTAAAAAATAAAATCAGTATCTCAAAGAGATATCTGCACCCCATGTTCGTTACAGCATTATTCACAATAGCCAAGATATGGAAACAATATAAGTGTTCATTAATGGATGAACAGATAAAGAAAAATTGGAATGCACATACATATGAAATGGAATATTATTCTGCCATAAAAGGAGTAAATCCTGCCATTTATGACAACCTGGATGAACTGGGAGATCATTATGCAAAATGAAGAAAGCCACATACAGAAAGACAAATAACATATGATACCACTTATATGTGAAATGAAAAAAGTCAAACTCAAAGAAGCAGAGAGTAGAACACTGGTTGCCAGGACCTAGGAAATGGAAGAAATGAGGCAAAATGGGAAATTCTACCATCGTGGATTGCTGAATAGCAGAGTATGGGATTTGATGTCCAGATGGACACTTTAGGCCACAGCTCTGACAAAGTTGTATAATTTGGGGGAAGTCACTGAAACTTTCAGAGCTAGTTACATTGTCTCCATTTTTATTTTTATATTCTTATAATGGAGCAAAGACTGCCTACTCTGCCTGCTTCCTGGGTCATTGACGTTTTCCAACGTAGCAATGAAAATAAATTTAACCTCATTATTATCTTTGCGCCTCTGGGAATCTTAATTCTCTTTAGTTACATATCTAAGCCCTTGATCTTACTGTCTTTTAATTGACACAGCCTCATTTGAAAACATTTCCACTTAAATACTGAAGTCTGAGAATCTTGAAGTTCTGAGGAAGTAAATTGCCATGTGAATTTCAGGCACCTTAACAGAATAAATCACTTCATCCTATGGTCTTTCATCTTCCCACCTATATCATTAAAGGGATCACAAATTGGTAGCGGAGCAGAATCTCCTGATGAGTTTTCAAAAACTGAAAATTCCTGGTCTTCATCCCAGACCTATCAAATCAGAATCATAGGAAATAATTGTGGAAGGTAGAAACATTTAAAATGAGTAATAAAAAGGCTGCAATTCCAATCTTAATGAGAGACAGATTTCACCTATAAAACACCAGAATTACAGAGTGCTAATTTTTAAAAGCTCTCTAGAGCAGTGGTTCTAAACCTTCCTAATGCCATGACCCTTTAATACAGCTCCTCATGTTGTGGTGACCCCCCACTGCTCTAGAGTATGTGGATGTACCATTCCCAATTCCTTTTTCTGATCCCCTCTTTAAGCTGTAGTACTTTACTTCAGAAGGGAAATGGTCTGTTGCCTACTACACATCATATACTCTTATATATGATGTCTTTATTAAGAATAGTAATGATGGTATTCGTATCAATAATAAAATGTCGACACATTGTGAGGGTGTAGAGCATAAGCCCTTGGATGAAGGGTTCAACTGTCTCAACTACAACTTGAACTTTACCTTAGAAACACAAAGAATATAATTTCATCATTTATATCCTCATATTAATCAGAATTATAAACAAATAATAGTAAACACATTTAATCAGTTAAATGTGGCTGTCTTTGGGATAACAGGGTGTGATATGACATTAGGTTACATACACATAATTCTCTTTGGTTTATAAGACAGAATGGCCAAACATTATCAGCCCAACAGGTGTCCACAAAGTGTAATTCAGAAAGATTTTGGTGGCTTCTATTAGTAATTTGGAATTTTTAGCCTACTTAGGACTTAATTGTTATTTTTAATTATATAAATAAAAAACTTACAAAAATGGAAAATACAGACTTGAAATCATTAATTGGTGCTTTAGAACACAGATTTAGCTTTCAGTTGACCATAAGAGGACTGCATACATAGCCAAAATGTGTAGACATTAGTCCTGATACTGAGTATTACTATTTAGCAAAGTATAGTCTATCTTTCTTCATTCTATTAGGCTTATTTTAAATTTGAAAAGGAAAATCAAAGGATATATTAAAAAACAAAGTTTATCTTTAATGGGGGTACTGATTAAAAATAGTTAGAACAGGAAAAGTTGGCTGTTTTTATTTTATTCATTTCAGATTTAAAAAATCATTTATTTTGCAAAAGTTCTTTATTGGATATTTGTTAAAAATGATGGTGAGCTGCTTGTGCCTGAAATAAATATTACAAGGGTTGAGGAAAATATTTTAATTTGGAAATGTCAGATGGACTTCATAATTACCTCTGGCACTTTTCTGTCTGAGTATAGCAGTAACAGTCCTATTCTCAGAACATACTGATGATAAAGTAAAATCACTCCACTCATTAAAGGGAAGGAAGTGCAGATGGCCATTATTAATGATAAAGATGGGACAATAATCATGAAAGCTCTGAAGCTTAAAAATAAGTATTAAAATGGCTGTAGAATTAATCATGCCAGAGACATAGATAATATTCACATAAACCAAACATCAGGAAAAAAAAGGAACAAAGCCATTCATTATTGATTATTTTATTAAATCATACCATCTGGATAATTGACCTTGTCATTTTCCTGACAATTCCAAGTCAGTGAGCTTGATTTAAGAATACCTACTGCCACTTTACCACTTGTCTTCTCTGTTACAGAAAAAAACAAACATTATCTAGTAATTTAATTTCCCACAGAAATGAGGCTTAATTGGAATCCTTAAGAGAAAATCAACACAAGAAAACAATAGATAATCTTCAACATAAGTAATCTAAGTAGAAGTTCTTTGGGGGAAAAGAAATTAAGACAGAGGGCAGAGGGCCCATGATTTCTTATCCACAGCACTTTTACCAGTATGTACATGAGCTTATTAAAACAAAGCAGAACAAAGAACACCAATAAAAATGATCTACATTATTTTTTCAACCAGGTAGAAGCCTTTGTCATCATTATTATTAACTGATATTTTGAAAATCTTACTTGCCATCTGTAATGCAAGTGTTCTGAGTTGGACAGATCTGTGAGTAATTTACATGCTGAGGGCAGGTGCAACAGCTCTATTCATCTTATGGTGTGGGTAAGCTGCATAGGAGGTCTGCTCCTATCCTGTTCATGGTGGCTGGGCTGGTCCACAGAAGGTCTGCACAGACACGAGGTGCTATACACCTTTATAACCCAGGGTGGAAAATAGAGGCAAGGTGCCAGGCAGCAGTTAGATAATCATAACTTCACGGTGTACAGTTATGTTTATCTAGGGAAAACATAGCAACTTCAATTCTGGACAAGGTAACCCAAATTCCCACTGTTTAATGCCTATTTACACAGTCAGTTGATGTTCTCACAGAACCGTCAAGCTGCACATTAGGTCCTAAAAATATCCAGATGCAAAGAAATAAAAATGTTGAAACATTAAAGAATAGAGGAAGCATTTATATTTTATAAATGTAATTAGAACAAGCTGATTCTATCCCAGAAAGCACAAAGGGACTTTGTAATAATATAAAAATAAAGAAAATTTAAAACGGCATACAATGGGGAAATGTATTCCTTTTACTATTAAATTTCCTTTGAAAATTAAATATTCTACATCAGATCATCAATAAAAATATAGATTTGGGTATATTGGTTATGTAATATTGGTAGGTGGATACTTTGATCACCACCTACCTGTATGTGAAAGTGCAGTATAGTTTTACACTGCAAAACCAAGACAATAAAAAAAAAAAAAAAGTGCCAGGCACGCGGCTCACGCCTGTAATGCCAGCACTGTGGGAGAATTGCTTGAGCTCAGGAGTCCAAGTGAGAGTGAGCCCTCAACTAAAAAACAAAAATTAAAAACCCAGCCATGGTTTCCATGGGCTGCTGCAGCAGGATGCCCCCAGGCCGATGTCTGAGGTTGCAGTGAGCTATGACACCATTGCACTCTGCTCAGGGCAGAGGATGGGACTCGGTCTCAACAACAGCAACAACAACAAAAGAGAGAGAGAACTAAACCCAAAAGAAGTAGAAGGAAATAAATAACAAAAAGAAGAAATAAATGAAACTGGGGATAAAAAAAAAAAAAAACTTTAGAATTTGCTATTTCCCCTGAAAGAGTATAAATCTTTTTTTTTTTTTTTTTTTAGAGACAGAGTGCTGTGGCGTCATACCAACCTCCAACTCCTGGGCTTAGGCGATTCTCTTGCCTCAGCCTCCCGAGTAGCTGGGACTACAGGTGCCCAGCACAACGCCCAGGTATTTTCTGTTGCAGTTTGGCTGTGGCCTGGTTTGAACCCACCACCCTCGTTATACCGGGCCAGTGCCCGACTCACTGAGCCACAGACACCTCCCTAAGCGTGTGTAAATCTTTTTAGTAACAGCAAGATACTGTCAGGAAAAAAAATCATTAATGTCATTACGGGTCTAAATTCTTCCCTTCCAGAAGAATTTGGACGATTTTCAGCCTAAGGGTTGGAAAACGCTCAGACTTTCCAATTCACCTTTTGAAGGGAGGTTAATTTTACTTTGTCCTTATAGGATCCTCGCTTAGTGTTTCTGTGATGCTGTTGCAAGTCGGTGGTCCTCTAAGTGTGCTCCCCAGACCAGCAATTTCAACGTCCCCAGGGGCTTCTGAAAAAGGTACAGTCTCAGCTCGGCCCCAGACCTACTGAATCAGAAATTCTGGAGCTGGGGTTCAGCAATCCATGGCTTAACAACCCTTCAGGTGATTCTGATGCAGGCTCAAGTTTGACAACAGCTGTGAAGAAGGTAACAGGTAACTACAGAATGATTGCAGAGCTAATGAACTTTTTCAGTGGGAAGAGATCTTAAAATGAAATGTCTTCGCTTCAGGTTGCAGCTCATCTAGGGACTTGCGAAAGTCAGTGCGGAAGCTGGCGTCCTTACGTTGGGTGCAGGTACTGCTTTGTCTCCCGCCACAGGAATCCCAAGCCCCTTGATACCTTCTCTGGTACTATAACTAAGACTGAAGACTAAATGTGACATTGTCTCTTGTAATCGGTTAAAATATTTGTTTTTCATTTGAAATCCCTAGGATGGCTTATCCACCATTCCTTTTCCCTTATTTTTTTTTTTTTTTTAAATTTCAAAATATTAGGGAGGTATGAATGTTTCTGGTACACGGATACAGGGCATAATGCTGAAGTCAGGGTTTTCAGTGTGCCTGCTACCGGCACCAGGACAGTGTTCATTGTATCTGATAGGTAAGTTTTTAAAACTCCAGTTCTGCCCTCCCCCCTTCTGAAGTTTTTAATGTTTTTTTTGTGCCCACGTAGATACTCTTTGCTTAGTTCCCACTTACTTGTGAGAATACGTGGTGTTCCATTCCTGAGATATTTCACTTAGGATAAGGATCTCCAGTTCCCTCCAGGTTGCTGCAAATGACATTATTTCATTTCGTTCCTTTTTATGGCTGAGTTGTACTGCATGGTATATATGTCTAGATCACATTTTCTTTATCCACTAATAAAATATTCTTTAATTTAGAAAGAAAATTCTCTGCTGATTACATATGTCCGCTATAATGGTAATGGATATTTTGATACAGTAAATATTTTTAATTACATCATTTAATTGTTCTAAAAAGCATTTGTATGATTTTTGTTGGCAACTTTGTCCTTCAGACCTGTTGTTAAGAGGGTAGCCTATTCAATAAGAATACAATGCGAACCACAGAAGTGATTTTAAATTTTCTAGTAGTCATACTTAAGGTAAAAAGAAACACACGGTAAAGTTAACATTGTATCGAACCTAATTATTCAAACTATTGTCATTTGAAAATGTAACTCTTTTGTATTCATTCTTAAAAATCCAGTGTGTAGTTTATACCCGTAGCACCTCTGAATTCAGACTGGCCTCATTTTGAGTCTTCATAGTGACATGTAGCTATTGGCTCTGATAGATGATAGACATAGAGCTTTCTGCTTTAAACTCAGTGCTGCCACATGCGGGTCGTGTGACTTAGAAGCTTCACTAATGTTCAATTTCCTATTCTATAAAATGAGAATAATAAAATTTTTACTACATTGGGTTGGCATGAAGAATAAAGAAATTCTCTAGGTGAGGCAGTCTTCCTGCTACTTGGCATATAATGAGCTTGCAATAAAAATTGGTTTTGTTATGTTGTATTACAAAAAGGAGCTAATGATATTAACATTGTGTTTTCAGGAGATTATAATATTTTCTTACAAATGATAGAAACCAATTTTTGATCATAGGTTTATCTAATCAAAGAATATAGGATTCCATGAGCTATCTTTAATATGACACATTGTAAGAGCTTTTGAAATAAAAAAAGATTATTGAATGATCTAACGGAATATGTGTTGTTTGGATTACAGCACACCTGTCTTAGCCAGCTTGGATTTCTATTACAAAATACCATAAACAGGATGGTTTATAAACAACAGGAAATAATTTTTCACAGTTTGGGAGGTTGGAAATCTGAGACCAAGTTTTCAGCATGTGCAGGTTGTCATGATTTGCTTGATGGTTATCAGCAGATAACAGGTCATTCTGATGGATCTTATCATCAGCAGTCTGAAGTTGGCCTATTCTAGACTCTTTTCTTTTTTTTTTTATTATTTGTATTTATTATTCTTTATTATTAATGTTAAACATTTTAAAATTGACAAATACTGTTCTTTACCTATTCTGGACTCTTGATCTGTTTTCACTCAAGGTTGTTTTCTAATCTTGTGCCCAGCAGTCTGTAAGCCAATAGCAAGTTAATTCTAAACTTTAGTCTGAATGGCCTTTGAGCTTCACTTACAGGGAGAGCTCTTTTCAGAGTTGTAGATGGTTGACTTGACTTTGTATTTTCACATTGTAGAAAGAGCTCTCTGGGTCTCTTTTAAAAGGGTACTAATCCCTTTCCTGAGGGTTCCACCATCATGACCTAATTACCTCCCAAAGGGCCCATAGTTAAGTATTGTTACATTGGAATTAGAGTTTTAACATATGAATTTTGGAGGGCTGTGAACTTTAAGTTCACTGCAATATCCTTCCAGGTTATCTAAGTCTAGCCTTTCATTGCCTTCGAGCTATTTTACAACTCTGCAAATTGTAGATAACTGATAGCAATGCAAAATAATTCTTGTTCTTAGACATGCAAATAAATTCTGTCTGGTGGAGGTTCAATTGACTTTTGTTCCTTCTCATTCCATGGAAAAAAAGCCAGTTTTGCATCCATTTGTAAATTAATTTTAATATTTCTTTACTGAGGAAAGTTTATTCCATATAAATTTGTGCTCATTTGACTTCTCCTTTGAACAGCTTAACATCTGCCTAATCCCCTTATTAATAATTAGCTAAGTAAAATATCTAATAGTGTTCATTTTACATATCTCCATAAGAGTCATGATTTTGCCCTTTTTGTACAATTATTCTTTAACATACTTATCTAGCATTATATTATCAGATTTATAAGAATCACCCTGAGCTCAATAAAAATTCAGTAAACTTTAATGAATTAGGGATCACTTCTTTTTCCTTCTTGATTTTGGTTATGAATAGACATGATAAAAATTTTTTAAAGCAAGGAGGTTTTGGTGTTATGGCTAGCATACCATCTTTTGTCTTTGAATATATGAAAGAACAGGGGGAGAGAGAGGTGAAGAAATAATTATTAAAAAGTAAAGTGTCCCAACTGAAGTATACACAAGTTGCTGGAAGTCATTAGCTGGCATAACGTTGGGCAGAAGGATTTGAGAAAATTTTCACTTAAGGCAGAAATTTTTGAGCTTGTATTGAAAGCTGAAAAGGAAATCTTAGGGTGAAAAAGTGAGAGAAAGGTCATTTTGGGCACTTGCTGTAGTATATGTAAAGCTTGTATTTCCTTTCGATCTCTGAATTTATACCTGAATTGCTTAATTAAGAAAATGCCTCTGTAAGACTCTTTTGCTTTTATAGGTCTAAATGCATAAATCTGACAAGTACACACAACCTTTTATGGCAATTCAAAACTATTAGGGCTATTTCCTCTGACTTGCATCAAGCTGAATAAACACACTCTGTTCAAGTGGAAACTTGTTACGTTGCCTTTTTTTGCCTTTCAAGTAATCAAAGCAAGGTCCTTGAATCCTGAGTGTCTCACCTGTGCCTCCTAATGGCTCATTTATTTTGTTTATACTGCTTTTGGGAAAATCAGAGGTAGGTTTACATCTGCATTGCTAATCAATTGCTTTCAAGTTACATCAGTACTTCACTTGGTTGAGATTGGCAAGTTCCATTTGAATAGGGCCATCAGGTCATTGCTGTTAAAAATATCTGTCTTTAAAGAGTAATATTTTAATACAAGGGATATATACATAGGTCAAGTCTTTATACTCATCTGTAGAGTTTTTTCCTCTATTTTATTTTCTTATGTTACCAGGTCTATAGGTAAATTTGTTTGTATTTCATATGCTAGGTTAGTTATTCTGCTTGGGTTTTTCATTCCAATCTCCGACATGCTAGTGGGCATTATTGTCTAACTAATTACTCAAGCAGGAAATCTGAGGTATTATTTTAATTTTCTTTCTATTTTTTCCTCTATTCAATCAGCCACGGAATCCAGTTGATTCTAACCTGGATTGGTCCCCTAATGAGCTCTCTTCTCTTCATTCCTAAGGTCTGAGACATTAATTTATCCTTTCTTCATCATTCACGTAGATATTGGTTTATTACCTATTTTCACTGTTTTTATTCTTTTTCTTTTCCCATATTGTGTAAACCCATGCTTCCTAATTATTTTTACTTCATGGCCCATGTACAAAATAAACTTGTAAAACATACTGGGTTAGACAGAAGGCTCCTCATTTCTGGAGGCTACTTGTCTATGATGCTTCAGGCATTCTGGGGACTAAGGGAGAACACGTATTTTCAAAACACTTATCCCCCCTGCAGGCAAAACAGGGATATATTGACTGGGAACTGTAGGGATGAGGGGAAACTGGCTCCTTCCCACAAGTTTCTCTGTAAGATCAACTCACAATTAAGTAAGATTAATAGGAAAAAATATTTATTTACCATGTACATGGGGAGAAATCAAAGTGATAACCCAATTTTCTAATGGTGTTCACATATTTTTATGCATGCGCTTTACAGTGGAGGAGAGAAATTAAGGAGTATAGGGCTAGGCTGATAACTGGTTGGTAGGAAGGATGACTGGATGGGGGAAAGATTGATTTGTAAATTAATCTGAGAGACAGGTATTATGTTTTAAAGGATTTGGGACAGGTATCCTTGCATTCTTGACCTTTATTCCTGAAGTTTATTGAGATAACAGAAAAGGGAAAGGAAATCAATTATCTCTTTAATCTTCTGATCTGGTCAGTCTGGTTTATGAGGGAAAGCCCTTCCAGTGTTTCTTGACCTCAAATGGCTTTCAATTCAAAATATTCTTTATACCTGGGAGTCATATTTTGGGGTAAAATTTCCTGAGTTCCTTCAGAAGCTTTGCTATAAACTAACACCAAGTTAATTATTTAATTATATTTCTACTGTACACATTTTAGAATCCTAAATTTAATCCCTGTTACTAACAGAATAAAGTTTGGAGTTGTCATTCAATTTTTTTATTTTCTTATTTTTTTTTAATTGACACTGTTATGCCTGAAAAATACCCCCAAATGGCCACAGCAGACAAGTCCGAGACACACTCCGATGTAAAAGCAAGAGGTGAGTTTTATTCAGGCCCCAGGAAGCCCGGACTCTCCTGGCATGCAAGCCCAGGACTAGCCTTCAGGCCCAGGCCATGCCCGAGCCTGGCATACACACCAGGTAGAGCCTCAAACCTGGCATGGAGGAAGTTTTTATGGGATACAGAATGCAAGAAGGGTAGGAGGGTACGAGTACACTTTTCATTGGTGGTTAGTGATTTCACTAGTAAAGAAGGATTTGGATTGGTACAGGGGATTTCTTAACTGGGGCTAGAGGTAGTGTAGCCTAATTTGGTAGTTGAAGGAGAAT
>CAUYQV010091496.1:0-25927 GCA_963574575.1 Galagoides demidoff | reverse complement strand
TCCTGCCTCAGCCTCCCAAGGAGCTGGGACCACAGGCACCCGCCACAACGCCCGGCCATTTTTTGGTTGCAGCCATCATTGTTGTTTGGCGGGCCCGGGCTGGGGATTCGAACCCGCCACCTTAGGTGTACGTGGCTGGCGCCTTAGCCGATTGAGGCACAGGCGCCGAGCCCCAGATCTGCCCTTCTTTCTGGTTCTTCATGGGTGCAAATTTGATGCTGCTCCTGGGAATCATGCAGAATGATAGAACCACAGACTTTACCCTCATGCACAGCTGATGTCATAGTCTCTCTATTCCTACCTTAGAGAGTTCCCAGAGTTGTAAACAAAATGCTGTGCTTGGTGATGTGACTGGTACCAACAGAAGAGCAATAGATGGCAGGTGATGGAATGTGGTCATCAGGGATGATTTGTGTCTCTGAGAAATCATTCTGTCGGTGACCATTCTGTCACTGGTCCCTGTAATGGGAGCTAAAAGACTACGTAACAGAGAGGTAGTAATTATTTCTTTCTGTAATTTTGTCTTTTTCTCTGACCCGCAAACTTTACATCTATTGCAAACATATGTGCAGGAGCCCGCTATGTAAATCAACACTTTTCCATTGCCCTGTACTCACTTTGATCTTTGGGGGTGGAGGGTGGGGTCTCAGCGGTGATGAGAGTTGCTACAACAAAGGTTTCCAAAAGGAGTGTCAGTTATATCTTTTGTTCATGTACCACATGAACTAGAGCAGACTTCCATCTCTAGAAAGGTGTGGGCTGTAGTGAGAAAGTTCCTAACAGGAATACTATTAAAGGTGTTTGTGGCATAGGTAGGACATGTATTGCATGAGCCTTTAAAGGCCTTTCTACGTTTGGATCTGGGGGTTCTAGATGCCTTATAGGCAGGACAGAAATTCTCAGTGGTTACCAGACCCTAGATTCTAGAAGTTGCTCGCACATGACTGATTCGTGGTTTCTCGGGGATTGTCCAATAAGAAGGAATGAGCACCAGACATTAATTTATTCACAAGGAAACAGTACAGTAATGTGGCTTACTTTTAGGAATGAGATGTTTAAAAGACTCAACTTAGAATTCTAAATGGAACTAGACTTCATAACTTAAATGTGTAAAAGAAAAATATATTTGTTATAGATCATTGGGATACTATATCTAGTAAACATTTATTCAGTGTTTTGCTACAATTAAAAAAAAAATACTCCTCACCACCAAACTACTTGTGCCAAATTGAGGCAAGAGGCAAAGATTAACTTTTTCTAATTTAGTTGTGTGACTAATGAACTGGTGAGAATTCAGGGCAGGCGTACCAGAGTGTGCTCAGAAATGAAGGTAATTGAGTCAATTATAGTGCTTTTGAATAAATGCAGGGCAGATTGTCATTCTGTGCAGAACTCTGATTTAAAATAATCTTAGTTGGCGTGTCTCCCTTGCTGGATGTGTACTGTTTCATACTCTTCCGTAATGAGTGTTTTAGCTTAGAGAACCACTTAGGGAGTTTTCTCTTTTGCTCTTGGCCGCCATAGATTTTTCCCACTGGGAAATGAGAACCTCAATTTTTAAAAGTAAATATGTAATGATGATAGCATCAGGTGATCTCTTAGGCTTGGAAATATAAAATCTTGAGCCACTCTCATCTCCCTTTCTTTCTCATGGCAGATGTTCGTTATGAATGGAGCTGGCTACAAATTGGTAGAATTGCAAAATTGGTACCTTGGAGTCACTTTAGAGTCAGAAAAGCCTTTCTAAATTGTCCTTTGCACTTACCTATTATACTTTTAATGGTAATTGACATAATTTTCTTTTTTCACAAATAGATGTTGAGTTCTCTGTATAGTAACTATGAATCGCTTTAATTTTTACAGACATACAGGCTCCCAAATCAGACCACCTGCTCCTGGGAAATGTGCACTTTGATATGCAAAATACAGGAGGACAGCCCCGCTCACTGCGCTGGCTTGCAAGCTGGTAACTTACAAGTTTACTTTGCTCATGTTAGGAACCACGTAAATAGCAAGAGCAGAAAACTTTTTGACAGTGAAGGTCAGGACATGATTGTTGCTTCAGATGTTCTTAGCTCCTTTATGTTTCTCAAATTTGAGGCTTGCTTGTTTTGCTTCATTTGCAAATCAGGAGGAATTATTTCATGAATCAATATAACATTCACTTTTCTTGGCATCTCCCAGGTGATGTCCTTGCAAATATCAATGGCGTGAGCACAGAAGGCTTTACTCACAAACAAGTGGTTGACCTGATCAGATCATCGGGAAACCTGCTAACGTAACTATTTGTCTTGTTCCCAGGGGGCTGCAACAATGTTATGCTTTCTCATAATACGTGTTGAGTGAATGAATAGGCTTTTTTGTTCAGGGATCACAGGAAAGGGGAAGGCAGAGTGCCACAAACTTCGGGACTGGGTTCAAAAGTTATCAGTTCCTTTTGTTTCTCAAGGTTCCTCAGACTTGAACATACTGTCCGCATCTGAAGTCAGAGGGTATCAAAAGCTCAAATGTCTGTGTGGGAGGGATTGCTTTTAAAAAATGTATCTTTTATGTCAAATTCAATTAAGCTGACACACATTCTTTTTAAACGGAGATGAACTGATCCAATTTCCATAGCTGATATAATGCTGTAGCTAAAACAAATAAAAGGTCATAAGGGCTGAGTTTTTCCCTTTTTTGACACAAGCCACTTTTTTTTCTCTTCTGGAGTTCAACAGGGAAGAAAAAATAGTCTGTTCAACACTCCCGCCCAGAAATATACGTGCTCCCATTATACATTCCAAATATCCCTAATTTATTAATAAGATATCAGTCTTCTGAATTAGAGATTTGACTGACTTTTCTACCATAACATTCTGAACACCTAATCAGACCTGAATAAGTAGTTAAAAGATAAAATCCACTCATTCATTAAAATTTATTGAGCAAATACTATGTTTCCATCTCTGTGAGGGGCTTGGGAGACTCTCTTAATGCTTTAATAACTATGGAAAGAAATGGCTCAGAAAAACCTTGAAAATAAGTAATTTTTATGTTTCAGTTATTGATCACTGCTATTAGGAAGGTAAGGAGGACTAGGGGATAGAGCATTGGGAGATGGCCAGAGTAGATGTTTAAAGTGCTCCTCTTTGGCTGGGTGTGGTGGCTCATACCTATATAATCTTAGCACCCTGAGAGGCCCAAATGGGTGGATTGCTTGAGTTCAGGAGTTTGAAAGCAGCCTGAGCAAGAGTGAGACTGTCTCTACTGAAGATAGCAAAATTAGCTGGGCATTTTGGCAGGCACCTATAATCCCAACTACTCAGAGGCTGAGGCAAGAGGATCACTTGAGCCCAAGAGTTTGAGGCTGCTATATACTGTGATGCCATGGCACTCTACCCAGGGTGACAGAGTGGGACTCTGTTTCAAAAAAAAAGTGCTCCTCTTCACGGGGGTGAAATTTGAGTTGAGAAATGAAAAGAAGGGATGATCATATGAACTCCTGGTAGGAGCATTTAAAGGGAAAAAAAGGTTTCTGGGTTCATAAAATGGGATTGGCAGATCCAGGCAGCAGAGAGAGAGGGAGCCAGTGCAATTGGTAGTTGGCGGATTAGGGAGAGTATAATAACAGATGAAGTCAGAGAATCTGGTGGGGACAGACCAGGGCCTCATCTATTGTGCCAGTGAGCTCAGGTTTTATTCTGATTGTGGTGGGTCCTCTAGTTCCCATTCCTTCTTCATAGCCATGTGCCGTGTTAATTGTATTTCCATTCATAGATGAAGTGCCTGAGGTTTAAAGAGGGCTAAGTTAAGGTCACACAGCTAGTGCATGACAGGGCTGGGATCTGACCACCTGCTTGGGATGCCAGGATCTGTTTTCTTCAGATACAGCTGCTCATTGTAAGCTGCCAATAGAAAATCTACTGGATGCTCTTCCATGATTCTAGTCTAAAACTTCAAAGGATGCTCTGGGTGTGTGTGTTAGTGGTTTTGAAAGATGGTGTTTGTAAAGGACTGAGTCCAGATCTGTGGGTCCTTTGAGTTCAGGGTAAAGGAAGGGGGCACTCTCACTCCAGAGAAACATGGATTCAGAAGGTAGGAACCATATAAGGTCCAACAGGAAATGCTGATTGTTTAGAATCAGAAAGTAGGTTCTGCACAGGTGAATTGTTAGAAATTCAGAGATCACGAAAATGGGAGACAGTCTATTCAAATTCTGAAGAGAATGGTGAATCCATGCTTGCAGTTTTGCCCATACACATGTACTGCTTAGAATGGTCAACTAACATTGAGAGTGCCAATGAAACAGATTTACACCAATCCCACTATTGCCCAGAGAGTCAAGACTTCTTAATGAGAAAGAAGACAGGGTTTGCTTGCTATCTTCTCCTTATCTCAGGCATGATGCTGTTATTAAAAGAGAAAGATTGGTGTCCACATTTAATGCTCTGACCAGACCTGGAAACATTTCTTACATCCTTTATGAACAGAGTTGTAACTCAGTTACACGAAAGAATTTGAACCAATGCTTTAAAAATTGATGTGTGATTCACAAATGAATTTTTTCATTATATTCAGACTGATAGTTTAGTAGTCAAAATATAGGCCTTTAACGTCAACACATAAAACACATCAAATTATTCAGGGTAGAGCAAGTCCTTTGTTTTTAGAAAACTGTTTGGTGAAGGAAGAAAAGAACACTGTTAATTTGCTAATTCTAGGATTAAAGATTCTGAGATGTAAGAGGATTTTGAAGGATATTATCTAATAGTAGTTCTGATTCTGTTTGTTCTAGTTCCAAAATTGTGAGGCAATTTAAACAGGTAAAGGCTTCCAGAACCCTAGAGACAAAAGTATTTCTCTTTGTTTCAAGAGTTTCGTTCGATGGGTTTTGTGAATATTGATTCCACTGTTGTGAAAATCCCTAGTACCTATTGTTTTTGTTGTTTTACCCCTCATGTTTACCCTGGTGCCTGGAATCTGGAACATAGTAGATGCCCAATAAATACCTAACCAATGAAGGAGGTGAGTCAGCCTGTGCCCCTACGAGATTCTAGTAGAGAGCAATCATCATTGTCAGACAGTAGCTTCTATAAGGTGCAGTTTACAAATTGACCAAGAGCTTTTCCTTCAGCCATCCTTTCATGACTGAAGAGAGGAGTTTTTCGTTTACCCATTTTCTTCTCTGGATATTATCAGAGGATTTGGCCTAGGTCCAGATACTTGAATTGCCGTGAGGACTGTAACATTTATATTGCATTTTTAGTATAGCCTGTGCTCAAAGTGTAGTACCCTTTAAGTATGGTTCTTGTTTAAATGAATCATTCATGTTATCCTCTCTCCCCACTTTTTTCTTTTTTAAACAGGATAGAGACTCTTAATGGAACAATGATTCTCAAAAGAGCAGAACTTGAAGCAAAGCTGCAGGTTTTAAAGGTAATTTAATTTAATGTAGTGAGGCACGCTTTTCATTCTTGAATATATGAGTGGTAGAATAAAGATCTATTTGAGGAATTGAGATAGCCCTTGAAGATGAAATGTCATGATGAATCTCAATGCTGAATTACCAAGAGCCATACAATTACCTTTGGAGGAAAATCAAATTCCGCAAACTACTTTCTTCCTTCCTCCTCCCGTGTGTCTAGGAGGCTCAGAAAGGCAGCAGGAAGGCACACCACTTGAAGAACTCTTCATTAGTGCACCTGTGATCTCTCTTGATTTCAATTTTGTTTTGAAAAAAAAAAAAAAAAAACACCAAAACGGTAATAATTTCCCCAAGTGTTGCATAAGGATGCTGGAGGGGTTGGGATTTTTGCTTTTTCATTATCCTCTTTTTGTGCTTTCTCTGCATCCTCATTTTTAAAACAAAGACCTATCCCCCTACTCCTGTGGCTGTCCTTGAATCTGCTTTTATTGGCTAACAAACTATCAACTTCAAAGGGGAAAAAAATTAGTTTCCAGGAGACAGTGGACAATGAAGGATGTTCAGTGAAAATTCTCTAGATAGCTCTCTGAGGCTTTAAAAAATCTCTGTTTTCTGGGGTGGTGAGCCATGCAGTCCCAACCCTTACTCATGTGCATCTGAGTCATAGCCCTACAGACCCTTCTCCTGGTCCCAGGTGAGCTCTTCCTCCCAATGTTCCCCTCTGCACGGCAATGAAGTAGCAGTGATTGTAGCAGGGATGAAATAATTCACTTTATGCAGGTTACTTACTTGGACTTTGTTTAGAAATAGCTGCTATTTATTAATCTTCATCATGAATACGTACTTATTAATTATTGAGCCCAAGAGGGTAGATTTTTATCTTGCCTTCTTCTTCTATATATTTACATTTTATCTTGAATCCTTTCCTTCCCCCACATCCAATTCATCCACAAAGTACTCCTTTCTTCCACATCAACAATGGGTTGATACTCTTGCCACTTTGGTTATCCTGGTGATATTTTGGAATCAATTCATTAAATTCCTTTGAAAAAAACAACTGTTCAAATTTTGATAGGAATTGAACTATATTTATAAAATAAAGGAGAATAACTGAAGTCTTTATGTCTTTCATTTTTCTCACTTTGAATACAGGATTTCAATCTTTTTATTCAAGTCTCTTATGTATCTCAAAAATATTTTTTAGTTTTCTTCCTACATTTTACATATCTTTTATTACACATATGTTTAAGTGCTTCCTAGTCCTTTTACTGTAATAGACACAATTGTTTATATTTTCATATGGTTATTGCTATTGATTGTGTGTAAATATTTTAGCTAGGGTTGTTGAGCTCCCTTTTTTCTAATAATAATTTTATAGATTCCCTTAGACTTTGTATATAGACATCATGTCATCTGCAGATAATAAAATTTTGCCCCTTTAGTCCAATTATTCAGCCAATTTATTTTTCTTCTCTTATAGCATTGGCTAGGATTGTCAGTATAATATAAATAGTGATAGTCTTATTTTTGACTTTAAAGGGAACATTTCTAAGATTTTTGTCATTACATTTTCATAAGGAATATATAATGATTCATATTAAATTTTTAAAATGGTCAAAATTAATTTGTATTTCCAAAATGAGATACTTTTGATGAACATCTTTTTCAAAAAGTTATAATAATTTTTTAAGTGCTCCATAGAAGAAATAGATATTGAAAATAACCAAGTCATGTCATTGAAAATGAGTGAAAAATAGTCTTATATTTCATGGAATAAAGTACTGATGCAAAGTATTATTGTGTGCTTCTAAGCAATTTTTATCTTTACATATTTTCTCTGTCTTTGAACGTTTTCTCAAATTTCAACTTACATACTTAATGATATTTCTAGTAATCAATGCATACTTTTTTCAATATCTCTGTCTTTTTCCAGAATATCATCAGTACCATAACCTGCTTTAAAAGTCCTCTTAAGACATATTCTTTATTATCACTTACTTTAGATAATTTTATCAATTAAAAAAGTTGTATAATATAGGTTTTCATTCCAAATACCTGGTAGTGCTCTAATACCCAACTTGTTAGGGTGATACGCTTGCTGTTGTTTCTTGCACTCTACTCCTTACCCCTGGGTTTACTTTCCCTTTCGCTATAGTACCTCCTTTAGGGAAGGTAAGTAGATCCTTGTTGAAAAATATCTTTATTTCACTGCTACTATTGAAAGAGTGTTTTGATGGGTAATTGAATTATTTTGAGTTGATTTTTTCCCCCTTAGCAGGTTGATTATATTATTCCTTTAATATATTTGTTTATGAGAGAGCTCTTAACTGTTTATATTTGTTAGGCTATCTATACTTTCTGGCAAAAGTTTTTAAGTTTTTCTTTTTCACATTTAGGACCTTAACTCATCCAAAATTAATTTTTGTACATAGTATGAGTATGGGAAAAATTCCGGTTTTATTTTTTTCCATATGTATCCCTAATTCTCCCAGTACCATTTATTTTGTAATCCCTCTTTTCCCCTTAACTGACCTTCATTGAAATCTCTATTTTTAAAGAAGTTCCACATGGATTTGATGACAGGCTTCTTGTTATGATTCATTGGTCCATTTGCTTATCTCAAACTCAGATTATAATAAATCTTAATATCTGGTTGGGCAAGGTTACTCTTGGTCCTCTTGATCCTTTGATCATCTATGCACATTTTAAAATCAGATTATCAAGTTCCATCTATAAATTTTGGAGTTTTGATTGATACCTCATTTTATATATATTGATCAATTGGAGAAGACTTAACATCCATATAGAATTGAGGGGTTTTTTAATGGTAGATGATCATGCAATTTTTACTTGTTTTCTTTAAAGTCTTTCAATAAAGTCTTATAATTTTATGTATATAAGTCTTATTTGTCTTTTGTTAGACTTGATCTTTGTACCTTATCTTGTTGTTCTTATAGTTTCTTTATGAAAATAACGTTTTTGAATGATGTTAACAGATATGTGAAATTAATTTTTATTTGCTGTTACTATATTGGAACACCCTGCTTAACTACTCATATATAATTTCTAATGAATTATCTATAGATTATTCCAGGTTTTCTGCAGAGATAACAACTATCTGTTAAAAATGACTTTTGCTTCTTTTTCTGACATTACTACACTGGTCAGGACCTACTATACAGTGATGAGTATAAAGTTTAACTGCAGGCATCCTTGTTTTTTTTAGAGACAAAGTCTCACTTTGTCACCCTCAGTAGAGTGCTGTAACATCATAGCTCACAGCAACCTCCAGCTCTTGGGCTTAGGCAATTCTCTTGCCTCAGCCTCCCGAGCATCTGGGACCACAGGCACCTGCCACAACTCCCAGCTATTTTTGTTGTTGTTGTTGTTGTTGCTGCAGTTTGGCCAGGGCTGGGTTCGAAACCACCACCCCTGGTACATGGGGCTGGCACCCTACTCACTGAGCCACAGGCACCACCTCAGCCATCCTTGTTTCATTCTTGAGTTTAAACGGAATTCTTAATCTCTTTCCCATTAGAAATGAACTGTCTTTCAGGTTAAGAAGACTCCTGTTGATACTGAGTTTCTTGGTAGTTATTGTAGTGCTTATGTATTAAATTTTATCAAGTATTTTTTTCTGTACCTGTCAATATTATCTTTTCATTTATTTATTTAAAATATTTTTCTATATGGTGAAGGACACATAAGGATTTTCTAATGTAGAGCTGCTCTTTCATTTTGGGGATGAAAATGATTTATCAACCTGATTTATACTTGAAATTTATAGTTATTTTTATATACTTACAGGTTTGATTTGGTAATTTTTAAAAATGATTTTTGAAGATAGTTTCATTTTATATGTAGACTAATCTGTACTTTTCTTAGATTATCTTCTTAAGTACTGGTATCAGGTATACTAGATTCAACAAGAGCTGGAAATTGTCTTCCTCTTTTTGTTCTCTGGTAGAATTTTTGTTTTTTGTTTTTTTGAGACAGAGCCTCAAGCTATTCCCCTGGGTAGAGTGCTATGGCATCACAGCTCACAGCAACCTCCAACTCCTGGGCTCAAGTGAGTCTCCTGCCTCTGCCTCCCAAGTAGCTGGGACCATAGGTGCCTACCACAACACTGGGCTATTTTTTGGTTGCAGCCATCATTGTTGTCTTTGGTAGGCGGGCTGGATTCGAACCCGCCACCTTAGGTGTATGTGGCTGGTGCTTTAGCCACTTGAGCCACAGGCGCTGAGCCTCTGGTAGAATTTTTGTAATACCAACTGAGTCATCTGGACTTGGGGTTCTTTTTTGGTGAGAAAACATCTAAACGAGTTTCAATGTTTTTATTTGTTGTAATACTACTTAAGATCTTGGTGTTTTTTTTCTTTTGGGACACTTTTATTTATAATTTAGAGTTACATTTTTGTTAATAAAGTTTTCAAATTTGTTAAATAAAATTGATAATAAAAATTTTATTCCTGGGCAGCACCTGTGACTCAGTGAGTAGGTTGCCAGGCACTGGCCCCATATACCGAGGGTGGCAGGTTTGAACCCAGCCCCAGTCACACTACAACAAAAAAATAGCCAGCTGTTGTGGCAGGTGCCTGTAGTCCCAGCTACTTGGGAGGCTGAGGCAAGAGAATCGCCTAAGCTCAAGAGCTGGAGGTTTCTATGAGCTGTGACACCACAGCAATCTACCTACTGAGGGTGACAAAGTGAGACTGTCTCTAAAATAGATAAATAAAAAAAAAATAAAAAGTTTTATTCTGTTTTAAATCTTTATCACAACTATTATTATGCCCATTACACCCACAAAAAGCTTTTTAGGTCTTCTTTCTTTCTTTTTTTTCTTGATCATTTTTTAAATAGGATTTTCTATTATATTTTTGAATCTTTAAAAAAAAATAGTATTTAGATTTGTGGCAATTTTCTGCCATTTTTACTGATTGCTTTTATGATGATGTTTTTTCTTCATTGATCTACAGTTTTACCACGGTATAATTAGTTCTGGATTCATTTCTATGTTTAGAACTTGTATCTAAAGACTTGTGCCTTTCTTCAGTTTTGGAAAACTATCAGCTTAATCTCTTCCAATGTACCTTCCTCATTATTATCTTCTAGAATTTCTGTTAGAAATATTTTAGAGTTTCTTGATTTACCTTCTGTGGCTCCTAACCACTCTTTCATATTTTATATCTCTTTTTGTGTAATATGCTCTTTGGGTTATTTAGTAATAGCTTCAGTAATGCCCATATTATCTGTGTGCTGTATAGAATGTGTTCTTTTTAGTTTTTTAAATTAGCTTTTTTATTGTCTAGTAGTATTTTTTGTGTCTGTCTATTCTTATTTCTTTGTTTCAAATTTCTTGTTCTTATACATATTGATCTCACTCATCTCTGAGGATTATAACGTATTTATTTAAAAGTCTTCTTTGGACACCTTTTATTTTAATTTTATTTAGGGAGAAGCCAAGTGCCAACAATCAATTTTATTGTCTTGCTTACTATTAAACATTTGTGAGTGTTTTTGTGTTTAGTTTGCTTATTTCCCCGGCATGACCTTTTAGCCTCTCCCTATAGCTCAATGTGATAATTAGACAATTGCCTCCACTCACCACTTCAAGCCTCCCTATTCAGAGCCAGATCTGGAGGCTTAGATGCCTTCCCTGGAGATTCAGTGTGCTAGCTGGCTCAGGGTGTAGGTCTGCACTTAGGCACTCCCGCCTCCCATGCTCCACATGAGCTATAGTCAGCAGCTGTAGCTCTCAGCCTCCTTCTCCCAGGAGTGGAGCTTCACCCAAGTTTCTTTACTCATGTAGAAACCTTAGCTCAAGTCCCATGCTCTAAATAGGTGCTTTTAAACTACCACTATAAGAGCCAGAATCTTAGCTTATCTTCTTTCATTTCTGTCCCACTTCTACTCTCAGAATTATGAGATTTACAGTTTTTCTTCTGAGCCAAAAATGTCTGGGTCTGACATATATCCAAGGTCAGGCTGGCTTCCCTTCTACACAGTGACATTTACGTTGTGAGTGAGCCGTCCCTCAAAGACCTCATGGGGCCAAAAGCTTTTCTTAGAAACAGTGGTTCTTTTTTGAGCCACATTTTCAGAGATTCCCTTTCCTTTACCTGTGATTCAAATGTTACATGAAAACAATACATCCAATGGGCCAGCTGGGAGAGCTAGTCTTTAATGTAGTTCTGTCACTTACTGGATGTAGCCTTTGGGAAACAATTTTCCACATTGAATCTTTATTTTCTAATCTGTAACTTTTTAGAGAAATTATGAAAATGAAATAGCATATCATCTGTGAAAGCATAATAGAAGTACTAATGTGCCATGGAAATGTTTAACTGTGTTTCATAGTAATTGAAAGCTTTAGAAGTCTATTTAGAACAGATTCAAAGCATGATGGTTGAGGGTTGTTTCAGGAAGCCATTCCTTCATGTATTCATTTGTCTACTATTGACTGAGCAAGTGTGTACCAGGCACAGAACTAGGCACAGTGAAGTGACACAGCACAGCCCAGTATGGTGAGATGTCACATATACTTTAATTCTTACCTAATTATAGCTTTTACATTTTACCAAATAGATGATGGAAATGTCAGTAACAGAGGTAACTAGAAACAGATGCTGAAGAAAATAGGGAAGTTTATTTAAAGACTAAAAACCACTAGTCACTGGGACACTTCTGCTCTTTACACTGGTGTTTTCTTGGTTTGAATGACGACATCCTTAAATGACTGGTCCACGTCAACAAATTAGATATTTTTAAACTTTAATTTTCATAAAAATTAACTACTCAGAAAGCTGTGACTGTATGTTTTTGAATGCAAATGCAGAAGTACAATGTTTTCTTCTCTCTATATTTACTTTTGATTGTCAACCTACCCTTAAGCTCTTTCATCTCACCCTATTCTCTTGTTGGAGTAAATGCCTATAACAAAGATAAAGTGGGTTTGTGTTATATGCCAGATCCTTGCTGGTCTAAACTCTGTGGGCTCCTAATTTTGACTTTCACGGAGCCACAAGTGTACACAGATAACATGAGCTGTGAAAAAGGAAACAATGCAGTCTTATAGCCAGTCAGACTATTACTGTACAGAAAGAGCAAGAGATTGACTGAGCCATGCATGGCATTGCTTTGATTTATTGCATGGAATATTGGCAACCATAGGACTGCTATTAAATGTTACTGTTATCAAGGTTTGGAAAATGCTGCCCAGTTGTTATTCAGTCTTTGAAGACTAAAGAATGAGCCATGTTTTCCTTAAGCATTGAATGATGTTCTTATAATTTTATTATTTTCTTTCCCCTAGGCCTTCCCCTCCCAAATATGTTTTTTTCCCCTTTTGCTTTTTAGCCATAAGCTACTCCTTCCAGACTGGTGTCTACAAAAGACCGCTTAGTTCCAGCTAGACTGCCTTTCCTTTAGCATGCATGGCAAACCTGAGCTGTGCCCACTTGCGAGGCTTGTTGTAGGGACCTGGAATGGCAAAGGAAAGGGTGGAGTGGAGGACAAGAAGCAAGAGGGAGAGTGAGCCAGTGATGCTGGTGTCTTGCCAGATGTCTTCTGCCTGGTTTGCTTTCAGTTTCCATTGCCTCAGCCTCCTCTGAGGGTTAGGCCAGGCTTTGCATCCTGTCTTTAACAAATACGGCCTCCACTCTATTCCCACAGCAGGCCATAGCTCTCATGTGCTGTGAAGAAGCAGTTGAAACATCATCGTGCTTAACAGTATTCTAAATTCAGCCCTCTGAGGAAGCGCTTCAGATGAGATCTGTTCTTCTTTCTGGTTTGGTAAATAAATAGGTGTCCAGCAGTGGAAAAGGCCATCTTGGCTCGGTGCCTGTGGCTCAAGCGGCTAAGGCGCCACCCACATACATCTAAGGTGGCGGGTTCGAATCCCCAGCCCGGGCCCGCCAAACAACGGTGATAGATGCAACCAAAAAATGGCCAGGCATTGTGGTGAGCGCCTGTAGTCCCAGCTACTTGGGAGGCTGAGACAGGAGACTCGCTTGAGCCCAGGAGTTAGAGGTTGCTATGAGCTGTGATGCCATGGCACTCTACCCAGGGGGATAGCTTGAGGCTCTGTCTCCAAAAAAAAAAGAAGAGGCCGTCTTAGTGCCCCAGGCTTATATGTGTAGGTTGATAATATTTATAAAGTATTTACTAATTTTTAGTCTCATGAACATTTAAAATATTAACTGAAAACCATAAAAAGATAAGAAACTTGTATACATGTTTCAAATACTTCTATTCAAAAAAAATCAAAATCAAAACCAACTGCAACTCAAAGCCTGAAGAGGCACCTTCCCCTCCACATCTAGAGCATCCTGAGCGGCAGGTCCCAGGCTGCTGAACATTTTCCATCTATTAACTCATGTAATGCTCAGTAGGTTCCCAGGGTTCGCTTCTATTATTGTCTTCATCCTGCAGCTGGGGAATCCCAGAATATAAATCCTTGCCTAAACAGCAAGTAAGTTTTTGTGAACACAATCTGCATTCAAACTATTTTTTAAAAATACAAAATACATTTCATTGTTTCTCCTTATTTTTAAAAGAAAACTTGGTGGTGGTGTTGCTAGATTATTTCTTCAGAAACCGGTATTCCCAATACATTCCTTTTATACAGCAAAAGTCTTTTACATGAATGGGAGGAATGGGTAGTGCTGGAAAGAAAGGGAAAAAAATCAAATCTCAATGCAGAGAATTAAACTACGTTTTACTAGGGGTTCATAATAGTACTTTACTAGGGGTTCATAATAGTACTTTTCTTCTTCTATCTCACAGCAAAGCTTGAAGAAAAAATGGGTGGAGTTCAGATCGCTGCAGTTACAGGAACAGCGCCTACTTCATGGTAAGTGCAGTTTCCTGTTCAGAAACCACACTAACATCTCAGCCTCTCAGTATTTTTGGCCCTAAGTTACTTAAAATTGTCATCATTGCAAGAAACATTTTTCTATCACCAATCAGGGTTCCCATCTTATGTTTCCTTGCTGTGCATGTTGGAGTGAGTGTGTATTTGGAGGAGGAGTAAGTCAAGTCAGATCCCCTTATTCATACACACACCTGTGTACATGAAAACAAGCGTGCGCGCACACACACACACACACACACGGCTTGCACATGCTCCCCAGAGGCTCCTGGATACTTTAAAGGAGCACGGGAAAGACTGCCTGACTTTCCTACCCTACTTCAGCAAATGAATTAAATTCCTGGAAATGAGAATAGCTCAGGGGTTCATTTGTAGAAATTTCTAGAAGATATTGAAGCTGGAATAGTTTGCATGCTTCTAGAGCAGAGCTCTTGCCATTTGTTCAAATTTTGTAAGTTACATTAAAGCAGAGAAATCCTTTTTAAGGGCCCTTCACAGTAAGACAGAGATGTGTAAGATTATAATAATAGTAAATGCATAGTTTGAAAGAAGGGTTTGAGTTTAAAATTTGTTGATTTGCTGTTGGCTGTGTGACTGGTGTAACCTGAGGAATGAACTTTCATATACTAATAATTCACTGTAACCTATACTGTGTGGGTGTGAAATATGGGTTATATCTTCTTTAGATAACACCAAGTTTAAGTCTCTATTTATAACCCAGTCTTCTCTTTCCAAATTTAGAGCAAACATTCAATGCCTGAGAGTATACAAAACAATTGCTCTCCAATCAAAAGAAATTCATCAGCTTTTTGCAAGATGAAATAAAGTAGGCTGTATTGGCTAAAAAGAAAGCATTATAACTGGTCATTGCAGTGCTGGTCATACTAAACCTGGCAAATCAAATGGAAAAAAAAAAACAAAGTCTCTTTTAATGTTTTTAATCAAGGACAAAGGGGAGTAACAGTAAAAGATAATCACCACAGAATAAAAGTATTTCCGAGTATGAAGTACTCTGCTACTTTTTCTGAAGTAGAGTCATCGTCTAATTACATTTTTCTCATGCTGACATCATAAGTGCTCTATTTTATTTAGTAACATCCTAACCAGCTCCAACAGTGAAGAATCAGGTGGAGCATGGGCAGGATATTGATGTGGTATTAACATTTGAATTTGGAGAGCCAGGTGGAGGTTATGAAAAGTTGATGAAAAAATTCAGCCAAGCGGATAACATTCAATTTCTTCAAATAAATTATTTCTCATTTGAGGATAGGAAAGCTTTCTGGATACACTATCATTCTAGAACATTTAAGTATTATGAATTGAAACTGGGAATAGTGAGACTGGAAGACATATTTGCTTTGATCAAAACCTGTTATGAACCCCTTTAAATTATCTGTTTTATAAATATGTGTCCCACATACTTCAATTAATTTTATAATAATTTTACAATTATTTTAAAGGCAGTAACCATGAATCAGAGGAACTAAATGGAAAAATCCATCAGATAGTATTTCCACAGTATTCCTTGGCACACCATCTGTGAGAATTTTAATAAAAGATTTCAAGGTCATTTAAGTTTCAGAAGTGACTATTTTGTAGATTTGAAGTCACATCAGCATACTGTCAGTTGACTTGAATGTACTCCTGCAGAGTATCTTGTTTAAATTCAGTCTCACATCATACTTTTTGTGACTGTGGAAACTTTTCCAAGGAAGCTAGTCCATGAACAAAAATTTGGGAAGCCCTGCTATGAGGTTTATCAGATGGCCACTTAAATAGTCACTGATTCACACAAGTGATATATTTTCCACCCCCTGCCCCATTCTTTCTTGTGTGTTTCAAAGAGCAATTTGGGTGCACTGCATTTATTCGTAGAGGGTGATGCACGGGTTGATTTCACAGTAGACTTTGTGCTCTGTACTCCAGGCGACGCAGCCAACTGCCCGAGTCTGGAAAGCGTGGACGTGGAGGAATTGTCCCTGTTTGGAACTCTCCCTGGGCCAGGCCCGGTCCTGGGGGACCGGAATCGATTGTCCAGCGCGAGCAGCTGTAAGAGCTGGCTGAGCTCGATGACCATGGACAGTGAGGACGGCTACCAGACGTGCGTGTCCGAGGACTCCAGCAGGGGCGCCTTCAGCCGCCAGACCAGCACGGATGACGAGTGTTTTGTCCTCAAGGACGGCGAGGATTTTTTGAGGAGGTCTTCGCTAAGGAGAGACCGCAGCATCAGCACCACCAGCAGCGGGTCCATGTCTCCCTTGTGGGAAGGCAACTTTGCAAGCCCGTTTGGGACCCTGCCTCGCAAGAGCAGGAAGGGCAGCGTCCGGAAGCAACTCTTGAAATTCATCCCTGGTCTTCACCGCCCTGTGGAAGAGGAAGAGAGTCGCTTTTGACCCTGCGGTGGTGCCCTTTTCAAATTAGCTTATTGCATAAGTATCTCAAGACTCCACTAGATCAACTTCCACTCAGCTTGGTGGGAAAGTACAGATGGATTGCTAAACTGGCACCCCCCTTCACAGCAACAGTGACCTTTATTTAAATCTGTGTATCTTATTTTTTTTTTTTTTTGCAACTGAGGTTCTGTTTTAACTAGAACAGTGGTTCTAAGCAAACATTAGAGAAATTAAATAAGTTAGATAATACAACAAATCAGTGCAATTGGCTGTTCATTCTACTGCCTGTAAAAGCAAGAGTGATATTTATTATTTTTTGGGTTACTCATGTGAAAAATGGAGAACTTTTTGGAGTTAAGTGTGAATAAAAGAGTAGCAAAATAGAATTTCTGGGCTACATTCCACAGGATAATTTGTAGGTCACAAATTCTAATGTTTGCTAAAGCTTAGTAGCTCCTGGGAAGGGGTAATAATAGGCAATTTGGAATGTTTCTGTTCAAATCTAAGAATGGGTTAGAAACAAAGGTGACCATCAGCCTTTTCTCATGTTCATAGTAACAATCAAGCAGGAAGTAGAAGATTTAATATAAGGGGTTAAGCTTCATGAATAACACGGAAAGATGTCTGAGATGGGCGCTGAGGAAGATTATAATAAGCTCTCTTTAGCTGGCAGTCTAAACAAAGTGTGTGGGAATCTCAGTTGTCTTGCCTGATTTGACTTTTGTTCTACCTGACCATTGATCATGCATCTAGAGCTCTCAGGATCTTATAGCTTTGTGATGATGATGACGATGATTTTGCTACAAATGGCTAAAATCCAAAAAGAAAATTAGGAAATCATTTACCACTCCTGTAATTACTTCTCACTTTATGTTACATATGCCAAATATTTACTGCCTCAGCAGTATTTTGTATGTTAGTTATCAATATCGCGTTACTCCTGGCCTTAAAATCCCTCTATATTTTATTCAATATCTATTAAAGTCCATGATTTCTCTGTTCTAGTGACACAGATGTTCATTAACTATATTCCAGAATAGACAATTTGGACCATGTAATAGTCTTTACTTATTTTGTGTGTGTGTTTGGGAGAAATAGGTGCTATACTCCAGTAAATTTTTGATTAATTTAAGTAATGAGTTATTTTGAGAAAAAAAAGAGGGAAGGATAAAGAAGCTTATAGGATAAGAAGTAATAAAATAAAATATCAAAAAATTTCTAGTTGAGACCTGATGTCAGTTTCTTTGAACTCAGAAACATCTGGTAGACTCCGCATAGGGTCATTCAGATGAAAGGCAGAGAGAGGATAGCACTTTTCACAGATACAATACAAATTCTGTCTACCATTTACTGAATGCCTAACAAGCTAAAAGCATTTTACACGTGATCCCCACATTAACCCTATAGGAGTTGTTGGATGTACAGATGAGAAAGCAGGAATTTGGTTACATAGTCAGAGGCAACACAGACATTAAAAGCCAGGTCTTCCAAGCTCCAGCCTATTCTAGTCTCTCTGGATAATCATTTACTCTTTTGCTAGTTCTGTTTTATGACCACCACAGTACTTTTTATTCCGCCCAGCAGAAATACTTAAAATGTATGACTGTAGATACTGTACTGTCTTTGATAAACAGGAAAACAAACATTTAGGATGACTCTGTTGGCCTCCACAAGCAAATTTTCAGGTATAGGTACATTGATATCTGCATGGCTAGCAACACACTTAGTTTCAAAAAGAGCTTGCAAACCAGTTATGATTCATCAGGTATTGTGTATTTCTCATCACAGGCTAGAATTGTCATGTTAAAGACCTGCTTGTGTGAATGCAGCATTTCCTACTAATTCTATTTCACAAATCCCTTAGGGAAGAAATATTCTATTTGACAAAAGATGACTTTTAAGTCTTCTACAAAGTGAAAAAAATGCTTTAAGAACTAGTGCAGGTTCTATGGGAAAGCTGACCACAGATCATTTGCTTTTCTAGTGGCTTTAGTACAGAAGTGTACTACTTTCTGTAAGGTCATAGATATCAAATGTGAAAAAAGAAGCACGGAAAGGACAGAAGAAGAATTATTTTAAATTTGTGATGAGAATTAGAGTCAAGGTTTAGATATGTTCTGGGAAAAAAGGAAAGCACTGTTTAACCAAGGTACAGGAAGGGAGGGTATATCATATTTATATATTCACAAGTGGTAAGACAACGGCATTTGTTTAGTAGAAATGTGGGTAAGTTTCTCACAGCATAGCTTTTCAGACTAAGCCTGACCTCACCGGAGCTTTAGAAGAACATTATGGTGTGCAGTGACTCATTTTGGTATAATTTACTGGGAAAAAATTGAAAAGTATTTTTTTTACCCAAAGTGGCTAAATATGTAATATTGGTGAATTATATTAATTGACAATTTGTTATGAAAATGTATTTTTCTATAATGGCACTTGATAAACCAAATTTGCATAAAACATATTGGGAATTAGTTTGTTATGTGGCTGAAGGGATAACACCATGTTAAGCTTATTGGTAATACATTTTTGGAAACAAACTTTTTATTCATTACTTTATACTCTGCAATTCTTCTATATCTTAGGTGAATGCAACAAATAGTATTGAAAATTTTAGTTTGGGCTCGATGTCCAAAGCATAGTGGTTACAGTGCCTGCCATGTACACTGAGTCTGGCAGGTTCGAACCCAGCCTGGACTAGCTAAGCAACAATGACAACTGCAACAGAAAAATAGCCAGGCATTGTGGCGGGTGCCTGTAGTCCCAGCTACTTGGGAGGCTGAGACAAGAGAATTGCTTAAGCCCAAGAGTTTGATGTTGCTGTGAGTTGTGACACCATGGTACTCTACCTAGGTGATATAGTGAGACTATGTCTCAAAAAAATAAAATAAAATAAAATAAAATTTTAGTTTGAACTGAAGAAATAAAACTTGGACACCATTTATATATATATTGAACACAAAATATAACTACTTATGAATGTATAGAGACTACATTAAATAATACATAACTATTGAGCCCTTCACCTCATAAAAGTATTGTTACTTTATATCTGTCTCCTTATAGAACTATGGGCTATAAAAAAACCCCTGATATCTTTCTGAAATAAAGAGTGCTATTCTTTAGTGTTCAGACTTTCTCTCTTTTCCTTAAAAGAAAAGATTGTTTAAAAAAATAAAAGCAGACTTTTTAAATCTTGAGTGACCTTTTGACACTTACTTCTTTGAGGCCCTGAGAAGGCATTATCTGCTGAATTGAGGTTTTGCACTAGTATTAGTTTTCTATTGCTGTTTAAGAAATTCCTATAAAAATAGAAGCTTAAAACATAGATATCATCCCAAAGTTTCTGTTGGCCAGGAGTCTTGGCACAGGTTAGTAGGGTCTGTTCAGGATCTCACGAAGTTGCAATCAAGGTGTTGCCCAGGGTTGCATTTTTACCTAGAGGCTTGATTGGAAAAGGATCCACTTTCAAGCTCCCTTAGGTAGGTTTCATTTCCTTGTGGCCATATGATGCAGGGCAGCTTGCCTCTTCAAAGCCAGCAAGGAAGAGAAAATTGGAGTGAAGCCACAAGCAAGACAGAGTCTTAAATAATGCAATGTCCTCATTGGAATGACTCCATCACCTTTTCCATTGGAGTGACTTCCCTTTACATTTGCCATATTCGGCTGGCTAGAAACAAGTCACAAGTCCCACCCATACTAAAGATGCAGGAAGTACATGAAGGTCTGGACATTAGGAGGTGAGGGCCAGAAAACTGTCTTAGCGTCTGTTTGTAAGATCTTCTAAGGATTTCACAAACCAGATAATACAGAAAAATACTGGATTGTTTCTAAACCCCTTTGAGTCAAAATAAATGGTGAATTTTATCTCCTTAATTTTTGTATAAAGACATGGTAGCATTAAAGAACTTTGGAGTTAGAGAACCTGACAAAGATTGAATATCTAGCCAATAAGCTGACTGAGAAATTGAATCCAAGACTATTATTTACCTCTCCATTTTGTCTTCTAGGTGCCTGGAATGATCAAAGGTGATTTTAAATGAAAATACTAGAGAACAAGCCAGTTATTTGCTTTTAAATTCTACTCAGGGAATCTGACAGTATTCAAGTGAATTGGGTGATTGTTATACTGGACTTTGCCACTTCTAGGCAGTTGCATTTTTAAGAGAGGAGAGCAGAAGGAATTCCCCAGAAAAGCAAAATATTGATTCTCAAAACTTAAAAAGCACAAAAGAAAACGATCAACCATGACCAAAAGTCAGGAAATAACAGAACAAAAAAATTACCAGAAGTTTAAGAAAAAAAAGTTGGAAAGAATATAAAACATATATATCTTAGGAATAGAGGATAACTTCATCAACTTCATAAAGATCATCTACCAAAAACCCACGGCTAGTATCATAACAGTGGGAAACTAGATGCTTTCCCTCTAATATCAGGCACAAAGCAAACAAGTTCCTCTCATTACTCCTGTTGAACATCGCACTGAGAATCTAAACTAGTGCAATAAGACAAGAGAAACAAAGTACACATACACAAATTGGGAAGGAAGAAAAGGAACTGTGGATGATATATTTTCTATATATAAAATCCTAAAGAATCAGTAACACAACCAAAATTTCTAGGATTCACAAGTGAGTACAGCAAGGTCATAACATGTAACATAAATATACAAAAATCAATTGCCTCCCTATATATCAGCAAAAGAAAACAGGAATTTGAGATTAAAAAATATGATAGCAAAAAAATGAAATACCTAGGCATAAATCTGGTATACTGTGGAACCTCTATGTAGGAAATTATAAAACCCCAGAGATGAGAAAAATCAAGGAAAATATATAGAGACAGATATTCTATGTACATGAATTGAAAGACTCAATAATTTTAAGATGTCAGTTCTTTCCAGCTTAAGCTATAGATTCAGTGCAATACCAATTAAAATTCCAGCAAGCTGTTTTATAGAAATTAACGATTGCTTCTGAAATTTATATGGAAAATTATAAGACTTAAAATAGCCAATATAACTCTGAAGAAGAACAAAGTAGGCAGAATCACAATACCCTATTTCTGTATTTACTGTAAAGCTATAGTAATCAATATGACATGGTATTGGTAAAAGAATAGACATACAAATCAGTGGAACAGAATAAAGTACCTAGAAATAGACATATACAAATATAGTAAATTGATTTTTGACAAAAGAATAAAGTCAATTAAATGGAAAAAAGATTTTTTTTTCTAGAACATATGCAAGATCTTATATGTTTTTCTAAAAAATTAATTCAAAATAGACAAAGATGTAAAACACAAAATAATAAAAACTTCTCTCTGACGACTTTGGAGAATGTCTAGATTTCCTAGGGCTTGGTGATGAGTTAGTAGATACACCGCAAGGATGAACTGTGAAGGAAAAAGTTTATAAATTGGACTTTATTAGTATTAAAAACTTCTGCTTTTCAAAAGATGCTGTTAAGAGAATCAAAAGGTAAGCCATAGGCTGGGAAAATCAAAAGGTAAGCCATAGGCAAGAAAGGATGCATGAAGTAATGAGTCAGCATTGGAGCCATATGTAGGCACTCAATATTTAAAAGTATATATGATTACATATGTAAATCTACATGTGTGCATACACATGAGTTGGCTTATATGCATGCATTTCCATGCTCTTTCAGCTGAGAGGTCTGAGAAGTAATGACACCCTGGCAGCAATGAGTGCACCTGACAAGACCTTGATTTGTACTCCCAGTATTTTTTTTTTTTTTATGTTTACTGGATGGAGCTGGAACATATTCTTCTTAGTAAAGTATCTCAAGAATGGAAAAATTAAAGTATCCAATGTACTCAACACTATTATGAAACCAATATATAAATACTTACACATTCATATGAATGATAAAATACAGATAATCCAGAAAGAAAAAGGGGAAAAGAGGGGGAGGGGAGGGCGAATGGAGAAAGAGTATTTGGTGGGATCTTGCCTAATGTACATGAAGCAAGTGTGTATTTCAAAACAACTAAGAGTATATCATAAAAGTCTTACCACAAAAATAAGTGAGGTGATGGTTATGTTAATTAGTTTGATTTAAGCATTCCATATTGTATATCAAATCATCACATTGTACCCCTTAAATATATACAGTTAGAATTAAGATTTTAATTTTTAGAATTTTTAATTAAAAAAATCAGTATAAAATCTTATATAAAATATTAATAAATAGAATAAAGTAACATATTAAAATAAAAAAATCACCATTCTCATCTTCAGTGTCCCTTTATCACTTGGTCATATTTGCTTGCTGAAACTACCACTCCAGTTAAAACAAACTTTTCACCCATTACTCATCAGAGGGATCTAAGAAAAAACCACACAAGCCATTGGTCTTATCTTAATTCATCACTGTGAACCTCATATAGGCTTTTGATGCTTCCTGGCAGTCAGCATTACATTTCCTTAGTTCTTTCACTTTCCTGTTCTCTTAAATGACTATTTCATATTTATTCCTCTCTCTGCAAACCTCTGATACCCATTCCCCACTCTCACCTTGAGCTGATGACCTTGTTCCCTACACACTGTGGAAACTAGGCATAGTCAGAAGGGATTTCCACACTGTCTCCAGCACATCCACCTGCCGGCCAGCATCTGCACTCACATTCTTTCTTTCCCTTCTGCTACTGTAGACAGACTCTCCACGCTCTCATCCAGAACCTGTTCCTCCCTTTTGCATAGGCTCCATCCCCTCTCACCTGGATAAGAACCTCACTCTGCAATGCTTCCTTTGTTAAAGCCCACTTCAGGCAAATTTCCCTCTTTACCTAATCAGTCCCGTTAGCCTCAAATATGCTGTTATTCCTCCCACCTTAAAAAACAGCCTCCTGTGGACCTCACTTTCATTTCCAGTTACTGCCACTTATCTCTGCTCCTCCTTATAGCAAAATACAAAATAAAGTCTGTACTTACTGATTTCAGTCCCTCTCTTCCAATTCTCCCTTATATCCATTCCAATCAGGATCTCGCTTTTTCCTTCCACAAAACTGCTCTTGTTGAGTCCCCTGAGGCAGAAACTGCCAATAGCCACTAATATCTATCTTAGGGAAGGGGGCTGAAGAAATATTTGAAAAGATGATTAATAGAGTGAACCTTTTATCCCTAGTGAAGAAATAAAAGCACTTTTTATTGTTGTTGTTAGCCTGATTGGTTTTCTACTAATCTGAACTACTTGGACAAACTCATACCTCTCTTACTCAGTTTTCTAGAACATGGCATATTCATTTATTCAATTTAAAATACCTATCAAGTAGGTATATCCAAGTAGATATGGGCTAGATCTGAGAGTTACTTCCCTAATGGATCTTATGGTCAAAATAGAGGCCAGAGTCATTAGTCCCTGGTGCTATGGTCAGTGAAAAGACCAGGACTAGGGAAACCATATCCCTGGCTCTAAATTCACAAATAGCCCCATCATTTCACATTATGTCATACCTGAGCACAGTAGTACCTACTTGAGAGGGCTGTTGAGAGCATTACTGTTTTGACTTTGGAAAACTTGGCGTTTCCTTCCAAGTTTCCCAGGTGATTACAAAGTGGTTGTCAGGATGGAGAGTACTGATGTAAAGTGTTGCTGGGCACACAGCTGGCACTCAACAAACGTCAGTGCACCTCCTGTACCCTAACTCAGCCCGGAATCACCTCCAAGTCAACTCTTTCCCAGGGGTATCCCAGAGTGTGAAGCTGATTTCCTCTTTGTTATGACCAGAGTGGGAGATGAATGAAGTCAGAAGAGAGAAGGTCTCCTCCAGTGGAGTCAGAGCCCAGATGGGCTATGGCTGCCTGAGTCTTGTTTCTCAGGGATTACATGGGGCTAAGCCTTTGTGATCCCTCCTCCCCAGCTTCTCTCAGCCCCTGGAGACCAGGGGCTTTAGCCCAAGGCAACATATATGACAGTCCCCACTTGGCCAGAGGAGGTAGTGCTCTCCTATCTTCACTCTGCCCCCAAACAACCAGAACTAGGTGTGTGTTTTATTTTTTATGAAAACATATACTTTAGATTGTGGTGCAAGACATTTATAAATCTACCTTTCAAATGTCCTTGAATTAGCAAAATTTGATAATTAACTGATGATGGTGGCTGGGTGATAGATATATAGGAGTTCTTGTATCATTCCCTATTTGAACATTAAAAAAATAGAGTTTTGGTGGCTTACCTGCTGTGTATATTAATTGTACCACTGATAGGAGAGTCACCTTATAATATATTCTTGCCATTCATATGGAGAGATAGGAACTTGACCAGTTCACCAGATATCCCATATGAATACTGTAAAAGGATTTGACTAATTATAGTGAGTTACAATGTTAAAAAATACTTTGAAGTATAGTTTGGTGTATTTTAAATGTTTATTCTGCTCTTATTTGGACTTTTTGGGTTATTTTATCAATAATCCAATTGGGGATACTCAATGAATTTAAATAAATATATAGGTACTTTTGACTTTTTATGGTGTTTAACAAAGTAATTTCGAGACGGTTTGTGGTTATGCACTGAACCACTTGAAAACACAGCTGTCGGGCAGGGAGTGGTGGTTCCCTGGCTGTGTGAGTTAGATACACCGCATTCGACTACAACAACTATTTAGGGTCTGGAAGCCACATCTTATGTTGCAGGAGAATAGAGCTGATTACTGGGGGGTTCCTGCGGGTATTTGGCAATTTGGGTTATAATTTTTGCTTTGTCCATTAGACCCTTTTGTTAGATTAGAATCAATTACTTCTCAAGGAAGCTATTTAAGGGCAAATGGATAATGGAAACCATTTATTTTCTTAATTAACATCTGTAAAGCGATATAGTGGAGACCCAGTGTGCCTTTGGAAGTGGGGGGATCTGGGGTGCAGGGAAGGTGTGTATGTGCATGTGTGCTGTGAGCTGATGGATTGTGAAAGTGAAAGCTCAACTAAGATGTCTTTGGTTAAAATAAAAAACTTTCAAGTAAGCTAGGAAACTAATAATGAGGTAGTTCATGAGAGATGTTAGTGTAGGAAAATCTCCAGGGTTGCAGCACTTTTTAAGAATAAAATGGAACGGCTCAGTGCCTGTGGCTCAATCAGCTAAGGCGCCAGCCACATACACCTAAGGTGGCGGGTTCAAATCCCCAGCCCGGACCCGCCAAACAACAATGATGGCTGCAACCAAAAAATGGCCAGGTGTTGTGGCGGGCGCCTGTGGTCCCAGCTACTTGGGAGGCGGAGGCAGGAGACTCGCTTGA
>CAUYQV010091492.1:0-19233 GCA_963574575.1 Galagoides demidoff | reverse complement strand
CTGGGAACACAGGTGCCCACCACAACGCCCGGCCATTTTTTGGTTGCAGCCATCATTGTTGTTTGGCGGGCCCGGGCTGGGGATTCGAACCTGCCACCTTGGGTGTACGTGGCTGGCGCCTTAGCCGATTGAGCCACAGGCACTGAGCCCAGAACTCATTTCTCAATGAAATTTACTAATGGAGACATCTTAAAATCACTAAAAAATAAAATAAAATGGTCAGCCATATGCTTTTCTCCGCCTTCCTCTGGTTTTAATTTTCTGAGTTGTAGGCCGGCTGCATCAGGTTCCCTGTGTTCTAATTAATCCTTCAGCAGAGTTGGAGAACAATGAAAGGGAAGGGAAATTTTTAAAATGAAGAAAGGAAACAAACAAAAAAAATAGACTATTACTAAGTTCTATGTCACATTCACTCTTCAGTGTTAACCTGGACATCTGTTACTTCAATTAATCTCCCAAATCTTATAAACACATTTTATTCTCATCTCAAATAAGGAATCTGAGGCTAAGAGAGATTTAGTAACTTGAGTGAGTTTTAAACTCCCAAATGAAATGATTTTTAGGTTCAGTTCTATCCAACCCAAAGCTCGGCATCTCTGTTTTGGCCCATTGGTCCATATGATTAACTTCCAGGTTGAATTCTCTGGCTCTGTGGCCTTAGAGAAGTCACTGCCTTCCCATCCCTGTGTGTGAGTCTAGCAGCCGGAGATCCTTTGATATTCTGAGACCCTGAATCAGCGTTGGCAAATTGCAACTCAGAGGTGAAGTTCTCAGTAGAGTACACTGGTGCCAAAGGCCTTTTTCTAGGGAGTAGTTCCCTTATTTTGCTAGTAGTGATCTCTAGCACCTCTCTTCAGGCCCTCTCCAGAATACCCAGACCCTCCCAATACAGTAGTTCTTGTATCCTAAGTGTTCTTGAAGCTCTCACGGTTGACAGTTTTAAATGCAAGAGAGGAGAGCAGGGCACACTTAGAGACCACCCCTTACTGTGCTAGCCCCCATGGAGAAGGTAGAGGAAAGTCTGGAGGCTACCCGCTATGGAAAGTCATCTTAACCAGCAGAAGGGCCCTTTGGAAAATAATGATGGAGATGAAGGCCAGAGCCCCAAACCAGCTGGGCTAGATTAGCATTTACATTGAACCAATAGTTGTCAAATTTTAGCATGCATCAGAATTGTCTGGGTTACTGGGCCCATTTTGTGGGGTTTCTGATACAGTATGCCTGAGATGGCCTAAGGATTTGTATTTCTGCCTGTATGTTTTTTTTGAGACAGTCTTACTATGTTGCCCTTGGTAGAGTACCATGGAGGATTTGTATTTCTAACAAATTCTCAAGTGATAATTGATGCTGCTGGTTCAGGGACTACATTTTGAGAACCACTGCCACAGTCTTTTGCTACTCAAACTGTGGGCCATGGACCAGTAACAGAGGGACCCTTTGGGAGCTGGTTAGAAATGCAGGCTCTCAGGCTCCCTCTCAGACCTTCTGAATCAGAACTTGAATTTTACCGAGATTCCCTGGGTGACTTGTATCACAGTGAAGTTTGAAAAGCTCCATTCTGGAGAGCTGACAAAATGGGATAGATTTTAACTGAGGCTTTTAGAATATGTCTTATTTTATAGCCATACTTTGTCTGTGGTTACATTTTGGATCAGAGAGAATCAGAATCACAGAATTTTAGGCTGAGAAGAATTTTAAAGATCATCTAATCCAGTATAACCCTTTAATAAATCATAGTATCTGCTAAGATAAAATTCATAAGACTCTAGAGCAGCAGTTCTCAACCTCTGGGTTGCAGGAACTGTATTAAAGGGTCACGGCATAAGGAAGGTTGAGAACCACTGCTGTAGACTTACCTGAAGAACTTTTCATGGTAATACTGGAGCTCTATCTCAGACCAATTTAAATCTAAATTCCCATGAATGGGCATCAATATTTTAATTTTTGAATAGCTATCAGGTGATTCTGATGAATTATAATCCTAAATTCCCTTTTTTAAGAAAATAAAAGAAATAAGAAAACTAAAACCCTCAAAAAACTTCTCCCTTTGGAGGGTTGGGTGGAAATCACTTACAGGCCATTTATTGTGTATGACCTATCAAGATTTGGGTAATGATGAAGCTTGCTATAATATAGGGGTCTCTCTGGTGCTTTGAGCCGTCTCAAGTTTTTTAGCACCAATTAGATTTTGAGTTTAGGCAGTGAACTAGGCAAACATCCACTTTCCACACCTGTCAAGGGAGTACAGATAGTATAGGAAGGTTCTCAACCTTCCTAATGCCACAGACCTTTAATACAGTCCAAAAGGGTTGTGGCCCACAGGCTGAGAACCTCTGGTATAGAAGATGCATGATACCAATAGTGTGAAACGTACGGAAATAGGATGGACGGCAGAGGAAAGGACTGTGCTGCTTCATGGGGTGGCAGAGTTGCTAGTGTAAATGAGGGTGAGTAGCCAGATGACGTCGAGGCGCTGCCTGGACTCTGCCATCGCCTGACAGAGCCACGCCCAGTTGCTGGGCATCCACTTGGTTGGGGTGTGCGCTCTCAGGTCAGGACCTAACTGCTGGTCTCATCCTGCTTTCAGTGCCCAACCGGTGTAAAAACACCTGCAGCCACCTTTGCCTGCTAAGGCCTGGAGGATACAGCTGTGCCTGTCCCCAAGGCTCCAACTTTATAAAGGGAAGCACCACTGTGTGTGATGCAGGTAAGGGCACTGTCCAAGCAGCCGGCGGGGGGTGGGGTGGGGGGGGTTGGGGTTGGAGGGAGCTCCTTAGCCACTTCAAGAACCCAAAGAATCCCTGCATGCTGGGTCCTTCATTGAAGAGAGTGGGGATGGCTGGAAAGAGGGATGAGAGATGTGGGAAACTTCAGGGCCCAAACAGAACTTAAGGTTGCAAAGATATACATCTAGTGCTCCAAAATCTAATGTAGTGTGGTGTTATAAAGACATTTTGAATAGTTTTCCATGAGGCCTGTTGACCCTAAATGCACCTGATTATAACTGGAGCTTTGCGGGGGTGGGGGTAGGGATGACACTTGTTCTTGTGGTGAGAGGGGCCAGTGTAGAGGGGAGGCCTAGAGGATGGTCACTGTTTTCCTCACATGCTCATTTCAGAGTTTTGACAACTGAAAAAGGGCCATCTTTTGAAAGGGGCCTTAAGTTGTTGGGAGATGAGGCTGGAGTAAGGAACCAGTGGTTTAATTCTCACCCCAAATTATGTGTGTGATCTACTTTTGGCAGGAACTTTTTCAAAGACTCTTTTAAACCACAGAGTTAATAAGCCATGGGGAATAACTAGAATCCTAAGTAACTAGTATCCTGTGCTTGAGAAGCACATTAAAAAAATCATCCTGAAGTTCATTAGCTGCAGGTGTTATGGCTCACAACCTTGGGGCTTTCTCCCAGTTTTAGCTGGTGGGGAAATGAAGAAGCTTAACCACCTTCTACCACCAGGGGGAGCAGGCACTTAACCAGGCACTGCCTTTGACTTGGCACAATCAAACCCAAGAAGAGAATGAACTCAGAAAAACTGCTTCCCTTCCTCTCTCTTCCCCTATCTCCACGCTTATCCCCAACACTACTGGGGAAATATGGCAAGATTCCAATATTTTGAACAATTTTGCAATTTTGAGCTTTTGAGATTTGTTCTATGCTGTAGCTGGATTATTCTGACATTCATTGCACTTTCACATTGTAGGAGAGATGATGTCAAAATTGTCACCTCATCTACTTCTTCTTATTGAATTTTTTTGCCAAGTGGTTTATATTAAGGTTCTTGTGTAAAAGAGCTTTAACCAAAGTAAGCCACTAATGAAGTAGTCATTCCATATAGTGCCTTGGGTTGACATATTAGTTAATTAACCAATTAGGTCACTTAATATAACTTAGTGCCAACTACGTGCTGGGCACTGTTCTAAGTGCTGGATATAACAGGAGGGGACAACACAGACAAATCCCTACACTCACTGAGCTTATATTCTAATAGAGCAGTAAGTAGAGATGCCAATAAATATTTAATAGGTCAGGTGGTGAAGGCACTGTGGGAGGAAACTAAAGCAGGGGAAGAGCGGTGAGGATGGGCTGGGTGGAGTTGCTCTTTTCGGTGGTGTTCAGGGAATGCCTCTGATAAAATGAACTTAGAATGAAGCCCCGAATCGAGGGACTGAGCCAGGAGGATATCCAGACTCCTTAAATAAAATGCATATGTGCTAAATACTTCCGAACACCCCATCAGGCATCCCCAGGGAGCATGTGTGATGAGCCAGGCCCAGATGACAGGGCCCAGAACAAGGGCAGTTTTGGAGGACTTAAAAACTGAGATCTCCAACTAGCTACTTATCAAGAATCTGTGTATCTGCAGCTCTGTGTCTTTTGGCTGATGAATTATTGATGCTTTGGGGCCTTTAGATGAAGTTTGAAGGTATACCTACTTTAGACTGTTGATTTTCACTGGGTTTACGGAGGAGAATGCTGGAAACTTCAAATGAGAATGAGAACATCTGAAATTCCTTTACCACAGGTTCTTATAACTATTAAAGTACGCTCTGGAGTTTAGCACTCCTCCATGGTGGAGGGTGCTACACATTGCCCCTTTCTTTCCACTAAACATACGTTTCTCTCCAAGATCTTGTCATTGATAAGGAAATTCATTTGACTTAGGGGGAAGTGTCATTTTGACAGGGAGACTAACTAGCTATCCAGCCTGCCCTCCATCCCCTCCCGGGCAGGTGTGTGTGGTGCTCTGCTGAGTCTGGCCAACTAACACTTGCATGGCTTTCCGTCTCTGCAGCCATCGAACTTCCTATCCCCATGCCTGCCCCATGCAGGTGTATGTATGGAGGACATTGCTATTTTGATGAGAAGGACCTTCCCAAATGCAAGTAAGTCTGAATGAACATTGAGGTCCAAGCTGTAGGTCTTGCCTCTTTGGGAGGAATTTGAGTCATTTTTAAAGTAGCCAGGAAAAGAAGTTCAGGAACCTTGCCAGTTCACTAGTTTTTGTATTTTAACCAGCTTGCCTTCTCTTGGGGGAGTCCTCAGAGAACTAAGGCAGTGCTTCTCAAATTGTGATACATAGGAATCTCTTGCAGGTCTGGTTCAAATGCCTACTCACTTACAGAGATTACACATTTCTCACAAGCTCTGGATGATGCTTGCAGAGTCACTGACCACACTTTGGGGAGTAAGGATTTAGAGAAATGGCAACAGCATCCTTCTACTCTCCTGGTATTGTTAATTACAATAGCACTGTGGGTGAACCCACAATAAGTAGAAAGACTGGGTTAGGCCGGGCATGGTGGCTCATGCCTATAATCCTATCACTTTGGGAGGCTACAGCAGGTGGATTGCTTGAGCTCAGGAGTTCAACACCAGCCTGAGCAAGAACCAAACCCAGACTCTACTAAAAATAGAAAAACTAGCTGGATGCTGTGGTGGACACCTGTAGTCCCAGCTACTTGCAAGGCTGAGATAAGAGGATTGCTGAAACCTGAGAGCTTGAGGTTGCTATGAGCTATGACACCATGGCACTCTACCCAGGTGACAGAGTGAGACTCTGTCTCAAAAAAAAAAAAAAAAAGGAGAGAGAGACTGGGCTCAAAATTTGGAGAAAAGATGATTATACTAAGAAAACTCTTAACACAGAGCAAGATAAATGGGCGACTTTAAAAAAGTATTTAATGAAAGCATAGCGAAGGAAAGAACATAACTATTTTTCCTCTCCAAAGAGGAATTGGACAGATAGACATGAAGAGGTTTATCCAACGAGGCTGACAGTGTAGGTACCACACCTACACCACTGAAAGTGAATTTCTAAAGTCAGATCATACTTCTTTCTGCTCATCGTCTTTTGGTAGAATAAGATGAAATATAGATAAAGTTGAGCATTGTGTCGCACGCCTATAGTCTCAGCTACGTGGGAGACTGAGGCAAGACGATTGCTTAAGCCCAGGAGTTTGAGGTTGCTGTGAGCTGTGATGTCACGGCACTCTTGCCTGGGACAACAGAGTGAGATTCTATCTCCAAAAAAAGAAAAACAAAAGTCATGCAGGATACAGCATCTGTTCATCATGTAATTTACTCAATCAAAGCTCTCGCCACCTCAGGATCTGCTTAGAAAATTGCATAGAAGCCTAAGAAGGTGACAGCTAGAAAATGATTTTCCTTTCCCTTTCAGGTGTCTGAGTGGCTACACTGGAAAATACTGCGATATTGCTTTCTCAAAAGGCATGCCTCCAGGAACAAGTAAGTTTGAAGAATATGAGCAACTTGGAAATACTCATGGCCCCTAAACTGAATGCTGCTGGAGAGGTTCTATGTAACCCAGTCTCTTCTTTGAAGAGTGCATGGGTCTAGTGTCTAGCTTCTACCAGGCTTGTTGGCTCTTGGGTGTCATTATATTTGCTTTTTTCCTCTTTCTCTTCCTTTTTTGAAGCAGCAGTGGCCACGCTATTGACACTTCTCTTGATCATCATAATTGGAGGTCTGGCAGTTGTAGGATTTTTCCACTACAGGAAAACCGGCTCTCTTTTGCCTGCTCTGCCCAAGCTGCCAAGGTGGGTTCCATTACATGTAATATTGATGTTCAAAGCCTGTGTGATGTGGCCCATGTGAATAACTTTATTTTCTTTTTAAGTTAAAAAAGTACAATACACAATTCACCTTTTCTGCAGTTCAGAAACAAAAAGTAGTGAGGATTTAAAGCAGTCGTTTCAAGTTTCAACTTCTTAATTGAGTGCTTCTCTGCAACCTGAGTGGCAGTGACATTTTAGAGTCCACACGGTTGTGCCTGCTGCCAGGAGCTCAGGTCAGACTGGAGTAGAGTTAGTTGGCTGGGTGGTAGCCCAGGCTTTATTCCTGTAGGTGCCTGATGGGTTGGTTTTCTCTTAGATCTCAGGGTTCAGGATTGTGCATTAATGTGTCCAGGTAGCTAAGGGAACTTACTACCATGTTTGACATGTGTAAATTTAACGTGAGCATTTCATTTAAGTAAGATTTAGCAATGTGGAAAAAAGGGAATTGTTAGCTGGGTGGGATGGCTCACGCCTGTAATCCTAGCATTTTTGAAGGCCCAGCTAGGTAGATTGCTTGATTTCAGGAGTTCAAGACCAGCTTGAGCAAGAATGAAACCCCATCTCTACTAAAAATAGAAAAAGCTGGACATTGTGGTGCACGCCTATAGTCTTAGCTACTTGAGAGACTAAGGGAAGAGAATTGCTTACACCGTGGAATTTGAGGTTGCTGTGAGGTGTGATGTTATGGCAGTGTAGCCTGGGATAACAGAGTGAGACTCTGTCTCAAACAAACAAACAAAACAAATTATCTTTAAACTTACTTAGGACCTTGATTTAAAAATGAAAAAATAAAGAAAGGGAACTGTTGCAAAACATTAAAAAAAATAATGACACTATTTTGGTTACTTCATTCCAGCTTAAGTAGTCTTGTCAAGCCTTCTGAAAATAGCAATGGAGTGACCTTCAGGTCAGGGACAGATTTTAACATGGACGTTGGAATATCTGATTTGGGGCCTGAGTCTGCTATTGACAGATCAATGGCAATGGTAAGTATGATTTCAAAATGATTATTTAAAGAAGATCATTTTAACTATTAATTAAATTAACCTAGAGAATATTGAAATATAGTAGTAGGTCTTTCAGAACAAAGTCTGCACATATAGGTCAAGTTTGGAAACATTAGGTTTATTGAAGAAATGTGTCTAAAAACATTAGCTCTAAGCCACAGTAGTTAGAATAGAATCATAAACAGGCTTCAGTTGAACTGGAATCTTAAAGAGTTTTATGGGTTTTGGGGGGTGTGGGAAAGAACATGGTACTTTGTTTTTATTTGATGTCATTTTGTATGCATAAAAGGAATAAGAAAATATATTTTCCCATCAATGTATAGTGATGGAGTAAGCTGTGATTTTTGAGTCAGTGTTGGTTCAAACCGCAGCTCTGTCACTCACTAGGTACGTAACAGTGTAGAGCTTCACTGTCCCTATCTGTAAAATGGGTACAAAAATACCTCCTGCGAGGATCAAAATAAATATTTTATGAGGGGACTAGCATAGTCTTGGCACAGAGGGAGCTCTGTATCATCAGTACTGAGAAACCACTTTCAATATTTTGTCTCTCCCCCAGTCTTTCATTTTTGGCCTTACACGAAAGTACAATAGTATTATCCATTCTTTCTTCTTTCTTGCTCTCCTTATTCTTCTCCTTCTTGCTCCTCTTCCACCACCAATGTTTTCTCTGTTATCTAGACCCAAACCCTGAGTGAGTTATTTATATTAAGGGGCCATAGAGAATGTGGATATAGGAAGAATGTTTCCATTACTTTGAGTTGATGAATTAGTACATTTATATTACTTTGAATAATGATTTGCCATATGGAGATCTTGTGTCTTGCTGGCTCTCTCTCTCTCTCTCTCTCTATATATATATATATAGAGAGAGAGAGAGAGAGAGAGATATTTTTTTTTTTTTACAAGTTCCCTTTGGGTAACTTTGGCCTAGCACCTGACATACTTCCAGACATGAGGAAGGTACCTTTCTCTGTGTATGAACCAGTTCGGTATGGTATGATCTCTCTCTCTCTCTCTCTTCTTCCATCAGAGTGAAGACTTTGTCATGGAAATGGGGAAGGAGCCCATAATATTTGAGAACCCAATGTATGCAACCAAAGACAGTGCTGTCAAAGTGGTTCAGCCAACCCAGGTGGGAAATCATCCAGTTACTTGGTGCTGGATCTTGTTCTGTTGAGCAGTGCTCTCGTAGATTCTCTTAACCTTCCCTCCAAATGGAAGGAAGTGCAGTGAGTGGTCCAGGCCTCAGCTGCAGTCTCTGCAGTAAGAGTATGACCTGAGGACATAAGCCTTCAAAACAATCAGAATCCTGTAAGGGTGCACAGTTGCTGAGGTTTGGCAGCTATACCAACAGCCTTTTTCATTTTGAATGGTGTCAGAGGGAGAGAACTGAGTCCATTCAGAGGCTTGGTAAGCACGGTGCGTGATGCACCACAGGATATGAGTGAGTGAAGGATTGTCAGGTTGATACAGGTATTTGGGAGACTGGGTCTATTCCCTGGTTCTTACTGTAACTCAGGCATGTGATTTGAGATGGGTTAAAGGACTTAGGGACCTTGTATGCTGCTTTCCCCCCCTACTTTTCTGAAAAGTTCTCCAAAGTTGATGAGCAGATATCTAAATTTCCTATGGTGCAGCCCTGTTAGTCATCTTTAAGAGGAGATGGGACATGAAACAGGAACATGGATGGAGGGGAAGAACTTTTTATCAGGTCTACATCAATAGCCCTCCACCACTCTCAGTACTTGTCCACTGAGAACCTGTCTCTGTTGTCAAAACATCAATAGCATCAGTGGCAATGAATAACTTTCAAAACAACTAAACCTCTTTTAAGCTCAAGATATGGCAGATTTTAATATATAAGATAGAAACGTTTATTTTTGAAATAGCTTTCTTAAGATTGGAGATGTTTGAATCTTGAAAGCATTTTGCCTGATCCTTTGATAAGCGGGTAGCAAAACTTAACATGATGAAACAGATATGCCATTTCCTTTAGCATTTTCACTTGAAATAAAATGAAGCCAAGTATACAAACAGACATAAAATGGTGATTATAAAAATTTAGGACAAGGAGTGAATTAATCTGCCTTGTAAATTATTATATACTCATGGTAATTTGAGTTTAAGAGGAAACCTTAGAATTATATGAATGTCATAGAAAAATGCATAGAGGAATATTCTATTATACCTGTTGTTTCAAAAATTTAACCTCTTTTTATCAGTCTTGTAAAATTATTAAGTTCTAAAGATATGATTTGTTAATATCCGAAGAAATTATTAAGATCTAAAGATAGGATTCTTAGTTCACCAATGAGTTCGGAGAATTATTCATGCTGTTATTCTAGGACTTGGCTCCCGGAATATTGTTTATCCAAAAATGTGTTTAACAGGAGGAGTAAAGGTACAAGTGTGACCAGTAAGGGATGTGTTTGCTTCCCGGGATGAAGGCATGAGATGACTGGTGCTCTGGGGTTAGGGGAGGTGGGAGTGGTGTTTGGTCCTGGCCTACTGGGTCAGTTTCATAGGAAAAATGGCACCTGACTGTGTCTACTGGGGGAGAACGAGGTAGTGAGAAGAAATACAGAGTTGACTGAATTCTTTCAAAACTGCATAAGGGCCTTCAATGTGTCCATAGGTGACTGTATCCAGAAATGTGGATAATATGAATTATGGAAGTCCCATAAGCCCTTCTGAGATAGTTCCAGAGATAAAGCCAACTTCTCCAGGGGCTGATGAAACTCAGGTAATAGTTGCTGACTGCTGAAATGATGTGGGATTTGTAAAGAACTTTAGAATGGCTGGGTTGTCGTTACTGCTAAACAAACTGGGGAGGCCCCACAAGCTGATAGATCCCATGATATGTGGGCAGATAATTTTTTTTTTTTTTTTTTTAGACAGAGTCTCATTCAGTTGCCCAGGCTGGAGTACAGTTCTGTGGCATCACAGCTCGCAGCAACCTCAAACTCCTGGGCTTAAGTGATCCCAGGAGTTTTTGCCTCAGCCTCCCGTGTAGCTGGGACTACAGGCACCAGGCTAGTTTTTTTATTTTTAGTAGAGTTGGGTCTACCTGTTGCTTAGGCTGGTGTCCAACTCCTGAGCTCAAGCAGCCCACCCAACTTGGTCCAGGATTATAGGTGTGAGCCACTACACCTGGCCAATCAGAATTTTTTTTTTTTTGAGGCAGAGTGTCACTTTGTCGCCCTCGGTAGAGTGCCATGGTGTCACAGCTGACAGCAACCTTAAAATCTTAGGCTTAAGTAATCCTCTTGCCTCTGCCTCCCAAGTAGCTGGGACTATAGGCACCCACCACAATGCCCAGCTATGTTTTAGAGATGGGTTTTTGCTCTTGCTGGGGCTAGTCTTGAACTCTTGAGCTTAGGTGATCCATGCACCTCGGCATCCCAGAGTGCTAGGATTATAGGCTTAAGCCATTGCACTCCAGCCTCAGTGAAGATAATTTTTAAAGGAAATCATAAATTGAGAAATTTTCTACCCAGTAAAGCTACATCCCAACATTGCATTGGGAATAATGTTCCTTGTGACGTGGGAGACTGTGTCTCAAAGAGGAGCAAACAGACTTCTGGATTCAGTATCTTCAAACCAGGGACATTTAATATGAGATATTGGCTTAGTATAAAGAAAGAATTCAGTGTGTCAGAGACAAATATAAAAGTCTCTTTATGTGTGATGCCATTTTTCTACACTGTGCATCTTTATTCCTTTAATAATGTTATATTGTTCATAGTGTTTACCTATGTTTGCCACTAGATGGCCCTAATTTACGTTGCCTTTATCCATCTATCTGTCCATTCATCATCCATCTAATTGTTCAACCAATTGTTTAACCAACGTTATTGCCCTCAAAGTGCCAAGCATGGCATTTAATACTGGAGATTAAAGAACAACAGACCACTGGGTGGAGCTTCTCTGCCATGCCTGCAGGCCTCTTGCAATTTGTGGACTATTTGGTCTGCAAAGAGAAATATATCTGATGTAAATATTTCACTAGTTTGAATGGATACATGTTTGACCTCTGAGTGCTGAAGTCCTCAATGCTGTTCCTCACTGGGGGTGATACTGGCACATTGGGTAGGGAAGTTCTGCAGCACAATCCCTGCGCTGCCAGGGATTCCAGTATTCCTGGCCCCTGTCCGCTAACTTCTGATCATGTCTCCCTCGATTCAAAGTGGGCTCAGGAATCACCCCCCACCCCAACATGCATATGTGTACTTCCAGTGGAGAACACAAGGACCTGGAATGTCTGCATTCTAAGATGCTGTGACCACGTTTGTGAAGCAAAGAAACAAAACTCTTCTTCCCAAAAGTTGCACTGACATACATGGGGTCACCCAAGGAGACAAAACTGAATCACCACACCATTTCTCTTCTTGCTTAACTCCAAGCAGCCATTCCATTCTGAAGCAAAGACTTTTAAGACTTTCAGACTGCCCCACTCAACTGGCAGGGCTCTGACCTGAAAGTGTCCTCGTCCCCTTGGTGACACCATGTACAGGGTAGGCACTCACTTAGATGTGGGCCAGAGTGAACAACTTCTATAGTCATGTGCTCCCCACTCCTTCACTGGTTGGTCCCCTATTTCTGCAGAGTGAGAGACACTCTGTAAAACATGGGGGCTACCTCAGCTCTCTGTTGGGGGAAGTTGTCTGTTCCCTTCTGCCAGGTTTTATCTGTCAGCCAAACCTGTGACCAGGACTGCAGGCAACTTCCCAGTAATGAGAGTTGGGGAGTCCCCTCAGTAATCATTGCCTGGTCTTCCACCTGCAAATCAGTCTGTGACTCAGCATCTGTAAAATAGGCATAACAGTTGTACCTACCTCAAAGGGCTGTTAAAAATTTGTAATCAGAAACTTGCAATACTCTTGGAATAATCCCTGATGCAGAGTAAGCACTCAATAAATGTTAGTTGTTTTTGTTATTATTGTGATTATAGGAAGAAGTGATGGAGGAAGAAGGGATACTCCTGAGTTGACCAAAGGTTAAGACATTAGAAAATAAGAGTTACTAATTTGACTTTTCCTCACAATTTTTGGCAGCCCCAACTTCTTTTTCTACAGATGCATCTTGTTTTGTTCTCTTGGTACTGAAGTTGTCAGAGTGATCTGTTTGTCAAAGCTTGTAGATAGCGTGGCACCAATTCTGCAAACTATAAATTCCAAACCAAGGAAATATTTTGAAATTATTAGGTAAAAAGAGCCCAGAGAGTTCAGTTATTGTTCAGGGACCAGTTTACAACATGGGCCAAATCACATGATCCCAGGTCCCAAATTGCTTTGTTCTTCAGTGAGAAGAAACTTTAAAACACAGGGGGAGGCACGGCGCCTGTAGCACAGTAGTTAAGGCGCCAGCCACATATATTGAGGGTGGTAGGTTCAAACCCAGTCTGGGCCAGCTAAAAACAACAATGACAACTGCAGCAAAAAATAGCCAGGCATTGTGCTGGGTGCCTGTAGTCCCAGCTGTTTGGGAGGCTGAGGCAAGAGAATTGCTTAAGCCTAAGAGTTGGAGGTTGCTGTGAGCTGACGCTATGACACTCTACCAAGGGCAACATAGTAAGACTCTGTCTCTACAAAAAATAAATAAATAAATGTAACACAGGGGGAAAAAAACTCAACAAACATGCCATGACTGAAAGCTTTTTATTTTCCCCTTTTTATTTAGGTGACAAAATGGAATATCTTCAAACGAAAACCTAAACAAACTACCAACTTTGAAAATCCAATCTATGCAGAGGTAATTTGTAATGATTTTTCTTGACACAGCCATTCTTTCTTGGGTGTAATTTGCCTGGTTAGATTGGACATACACTTAGATTTTTCTGAGCAGATTAACCATCATTAGTCTACTTCATGAAAAACTCTTTCTAGTCACGTGGAGGGAATAAATGGCTGATTTCTGTTTTGTTGTGGTTCTAGATGGAGAACACGCCGCGGAGGGAAAGCGTTGCCACGACGCCACCCCCATCACCTTCTCCCCCTCCTAAGATTTCTTCAAAAAGAGACCCAACTCCAACCTATACTCCAACAGAAGACACTTTTAAAGACACTGCAAATCTCGTTAAAGAAGACTCTGAGGCATAGCTATGCCAGTGATTTAGGGAAAAATTGGAAACATACTTTTGCACATATATTTTTACAAACAGATGAAAGTTAACATTTAATACTTTATAAAAATATATATTTTTTTCCCTGTTTGCCTAGAGTTGCAACTGTCTTGGGTGCCTTTTTTTTTTTTTTTTTTTTACTTATGCCATCTCATATTTTTACAAACAATTATCACAATGTACTATATGTATATCGTTGCACTGAAACTGTCTGGAGGTAATGCTATAAATATAATTGTACATTTGTAAATTTTGGAAAGATTAGCACATTACTGAATTTGCGAATAAAAGTACCTACTGCATTGGTCGGTGAGCATTACAGTAAATGACCTAATGAGGAAAGGAATTGACTCGGGGCCTTTAGCCATGTCTAAAGAAGAGGCACCACTCATATTTTCCGTAAAGTTATCCAGGAAAGGAACCCAGGCCCCACTATTGGGTCCATTTTTATACATCGGCACTTACTAATGTTCAATATTACATGTCAAGTTGCTTACTAGGTTTACTGATAGAGGCTACTGTGTGTTGGATAGATATGTTGCTTTGACAGTAGACACCTCAGGTAGTACAGGAGGTAGAAAGCGCAGATCAGTCTCACCTTTCTGCAGGTTTGTGTTGTCTAACCAGAGTGTTCCATTTCACTTGTGTTCCCTCATTAGCTGCCGAGTCAACATTTGTATTTGTAATGTCTCTGAGGAAATCCCATGTCATTTAATACAAGTGTCCTGTGTAGAGTTTGTATTTAATCAAATCATCTCTTTCTTTTGAAGGACCCTAGAGCAATTTCCACCGTTACCTGGCATCTCAGGCGGTCACCTACCCTAGTAACTGGCTGTCCTTACTTAGTTAAATTACTTAAGCCAAATCTGTGTCCTCATAAAGTAAGGTGCAAAACAAATACCAGTTGAGCAAAGCCTCAACTGGGTTTTTGTTTCTATGTGTGAAAATATCATTATAATGATTATTTATTTCCTAAGTTGAACACGAAAGGGAAATTATTCTTATTGAGCCTACTTTTAGGTCCTTGGGCTAAATGTGTACATTTGTATCAGAATGTACTGTACAGCCCAGCTCTTCTCTTGAGCAGTTGTAGTCTCCACACAGGAATCATGGCAGGAATATACAATTTCCATAGCAAGTAGCATTCCTGGTTCTCTGTGCTAATATTGCATATTCGCTGAACAATGAATGAATGAATGGATGGATGAATGAATGAACCATGTACTACTGATAATTTTATTCCTGAATTCTCTAAATATTTTTTGCTCATATTTTGAGTGCCTATTGTAATTGCTTTGAAATGTACTTTGATTAGAAAAGCAATGGAAATGATGCTGCTGAAAAATTTTTAATAAAAGTGTATTTTATCAGATGTCTTTTGCGTGCTTTGTAAGCCATGCTCATAAAACATTGTATTTTGCTGTGTAGAGAGCTTAGAGTTTGGAGTGCTCTCGCTAATGACAGTTGTGTGTCACTCCTTCCTAGAAAGGAAGCCAGAGAAATTTGTTTGAAAATCCACAGACCTCTGCATTCATTTTGTTTCTCTCCATGGTATTCTGGACTAAGTTGTAGGAAGCAAAACAAGTGGTTTTCCAGAAACTAGGCGATGTCAGAGTCCCACATGGCTGTCAGTATGGCCAGCCCTTGAATGCTGTGTGTGGCTAACTGCAGACTAGGGAGGAAGAGTGAGTGGGCCTGTTCCTCTGGTAACTCTTGTTGCCCTAGCGATAGTCATTTGTCAAGAAAACAATTTCCAGCCAGCTCCTTTCAGCTAAGGGATTCACCTTCCTCCTGTTGTTCATCTCTCTGAGACTCACCTGCAGCTCCGTAAAATCGGGAGATTGGTTGTGACAGGCCAAAGTGACAAGCTATGTAAAGAGTGAAGGCCGATGCCTGGCATAAAGGACACCCTTAATCAATAGCAGCTGTGATTATTACCATTTACAAAGTAGAAGGGAAATGGAAGAGGCATTCGTTTGTTTTTAGAAGCTCCTCAGTTGATTTTAATGCACACTGAGAGTTGAGAATTACTTTTCTAAATAGGACTGGCTGCTCTTTCTTCATTTTTTTTTTAAAATTCAGTATTATTGTTTTTACTTATTTTAATAGATTTAGGGGATATAAGTGGTTTTTTGATACATGAATGAGTTATATAGCGATGAAGTCAGGGCTTTTAGTGTATCCATCACATAAATAGTGTACATTGTACCCAAGGTAATTTTTGATCCTTCACCCTCCTCCTACCCACCCCACTTCTGAGTCTCCAGAGTCCCTTATACCTCTGTGTATGACCATGTATACCCGTCATTCAACTCCTGGTTATAAGTGATGTTTTGTCATGTAGTGTATGTTTTTCCATTCCTGAGATACTTCACTTAGGATAATGTTCCATCCAAGTTGCCGAAAAATGCATTATTTCAGTCTTCTTTATGTGTGGTATTCCATGGCACATGTACACCTCATTTTCTTCATTCACTCATCAATTAATGGGCACCTGGGTTGATTCTGTATCTTTGCAATTGTGAATTGTGCTGCTATAAACATGTCTAAGTGTCTATATCTTTTTGATGAATGACTTCATTTCTCTTTGAGTAGATACCCAGTTGTGGGATTGTTGGATCAAATAGTAGGTCTACTTTTAGTTCTTTGAGGAATCTTACTATTTTCCATAGAGGATGTACAAATTTACATTCCCACCAACAATGTTCAAGTGCTCCCTTTTTAACAGTGGCTATTGTGACAAGAGCAAGATGGTATCTCACTGTGGTTTTAATTGGCATTTTCCTGATGGCTAGTGATGTTAAGCATTTTTTCATGTTTTTTTTTTGCCATTTGTATATCTTTTGAAAAATGTCTCTTCATGTCTTTAGCCTACTTTTTAATGGGGTTGTTTGTTTGTTTTTTTTCCTTACCAATTTGTTTGAGTTCCTTGTAGATTCTGGATATTAGTCTGTTGTCCATTGTATAGTTTATGAATATTTCCTCCCATCCTATAGAGTGTTCATTTACTGTGTTGATTATTTCTTTTGTTGTTCAGAAAACTTTTTGGTTTAATTAAGTCCCACTTATTTATTTTTTATTTATTTTGTTGTATTTGCTTTTGGTGCCTTAGTTATAAATTCTTTGTTAATTTTTTTTTTTTTTTTTTTTTTTAGTGATCCACAGCTAAGAGTTGTATTGAGTTAATTTTTGGGTATGGGGATAGATAGGAATTAAGTTTAATTTTTCTTCATTTTTGTTTGTTTAGGATTGCTTTGACTATCTGATTGGTCCTGGAAATTTTTTGTTGGGGGATTTTTTTTTTAATTATTATTGATTCAGTCCATTACTCATTGGTTTGTTTAGGATTTCTAGTTCTTTATGATTCAAGCTTGGGAGAGTTTGTGTTTCTAAAAATGTCCCCATTACCTGTAGATTTTCTAGTTTATGTGCTTAGAGGTGTTTGTTGTAGTCTCAGGCAGTCTTTCTCCTTTTTCTTTTCTGATTAAACTTATTGGAATCCTCTTCCTTTTTTTTTTCAATTTCATTTAGTTCTGCTCTGATTTTCATTATCTATGGTCTTCTATTAACTTTGTTTTTTTTTTTTTTTTTTTTTTAGTTTCCTGAGGTGTGACGTTGGGTTGTTAATTTGTAACTTTTCTGTCATTTTGAAGTAGGCATTTAGTGCTATGAACTTCCCTTTTAGCACTGCTTTCCCTGTATCTGAGAGATTTTAATATCTCATATCACCAGTCATTAAATTCAAAATATTTTTTCATTTTCATCTTGATTTTGTTATTGACCTAAAGGTCAGGTTGTTTAATTTCCACAAATTTGTATAGTTTTGAGAGTTCCTCTTGGAATTGATTTCCAGTTTTATACTACTGTGGTCTGAGAAGATATATGGTATGACAATGATTTTTAAAAATTTGCTCAGACTTGTCTTGTGTCCTAACATATGGTCTGTGTTAGAAAATGTTCCATGATCTGATGAGAAGAAAGTACACTCTGCAGTATGTTCTTGGAATAGAATGTTCTATAAATGTTTGTTATCCTATTTATTCTAGAATCCTGTGTAGTTGACTGCTTCTTCATTGATTTTCTGTCTCAATGATCTGTCTAATTCTATCTATGAAATGTGAAAGTCCCCCATTATTATTATGTTGCTGTGTATTTTATTTCTTTAGGTCTAGTAGTATTTGTTTCGTGAATCTGGGGCCTTTAGTGTTAGAACTGCTATGTCTTGATGCTTTTGTTTTGCAGCTTGTAGGATTTTCTCCTTCACTTTGACTTTGGCCAAACTGTTGCCTTGGTGGTATCCTGTTTGCTATGAATCTCCCAGGAATTCATTGACCTTTTTTATAACTGAAAGACTAAATTTCTAGTAAAATCAGAGAAGTTTTCCTTCATTATTCCATCAAATAGGTTTTTTATGATTTTTCTTTTTCTTTTTGAGGAATATCTATGATTCTCATATTAGGGCATTTTACATAATTCCATATTTCTCTGAGACTTTTTATTTTTTCTTTATTTTTGACTGACTTGGTCATCTTCAAGCTCTGACATTCTTTCTTCTATTTATTTTAGTTAGTTGTTAAAACTTTTCCACTGTTATTTTGAAATTCCCTAAATGACCCTTTCATTTCCAGAAGTTCTGTTATTTTTTTAAGCAATCTCTTTAGTGAATTTTTCATTCATGTCCTAAATTATTTTTTTGTTGTTATTTCTTTGTATTGGTTTTCAACTTTCTCATAAATATCATTGAGCTTACTTGTGATCCACATTTTGAATTCCACATCTGAAATTCAAAAATTTCCTATCATTTGGAGTTCATTGCTAGAGAGATAGGTAATCCTTTTGGGGTATCAAGAGAGCATGTTTCTTCCCTTATTACTAGAGTTCTTTTTTTTTTTATTGAATGGTAACTATGTACATAAATGCACTTCTGGGGTACAGTGTGGGGTTGTCACACACAATCTGAAATACTTCCATCTAACTGGTCAACATAGCCTTCATGTCACTTTCTTAGTTATTGTTCTAAAACGTTCACATTCTACTCTTAGAAAGATTCACTTGTACCCCTGTAAGATAAACCTCCGAAGTGATCCCTCCAATCCCCCTCTCTCCACCCATTTCCCCCTCCCTTCTCCCTCCCTCCTCCCCATATTCTTAGGCTGTTATTAGGTTATAGCTTTCATATAAAAGGTATAAATTAGTTTCATAATAGGGGTGTGTGCATTGGATACTTTTTCCTCCATTCTTGTGATACTTTGCTCAGAAGAACATTCTCCAGCTCCATCCATGTGATTACTAGAGTTCTTATGCTTGTTCCTTTTCATCTGGATCCTTTTCCCTCAGCTCAAAATACATAGCTTTGCAGTTCATCTATTTTCTTCCACTGGGAACTTTACTGCTTAGTGAAGAAAAGGAGAGGCACGCTGCTTTTCAGCTTGTGCAGGTAGGTACGCACTGTGGTGTTGCTGGCAATTTCAGTCAATTGGACCTCAGACTCCTGGGAGAGTGCTCAGGTGCCAGCAGTGGTGGACT
>CAUYQV010091489.1:0-23594 GCA_963574575.1 Galagoides demidoff | reverse complement strand
TTGGCCTTAATTAGCCTCTCATCTTGACTGTTATTGGCATATATAAAAGGCTACTGACTTGTGGACATTGATTTTATATTTTGAGACATTACTATATTTTTTGATGACTTCCAGGAGTCTTGTGGTTGAGTCTTTGGGGTTTTTTTTTTTTTTTTTTTTTTTTGTGACAGAGTCTCACTTTGTTACTGTTGGTAGAGTGCTATGGCGTCACAGCTTTCAGCAACCTCAAACTCTTGATTCTCTTGCCTCAGCCTCCCAAGTAGCTAGGACTATAGGCGCCCCCCACAATGCCTGGCTAGTTTTTGGTTGTAGTTGTCATTGTTGTTTGACAGGCCCTGGGCCAGGATCGAACCTGCCAGCTCTGGTGTATGTGATTAGTGCCCTTGCTGCTGAGCTACAGATGCTGAGCCATAGGCAGCTTTTTCTTAATGGTAACTAGATTTTTTTACTGTAGTACTTCTCTATGCTTTTTATATTCACTCAGTACTTAATAATTTCTCTTTATACAGAGCATGTAATGGTACTGTGTTTTGTAGATCACATTATTTATGTGGGATAGTAACTGAGAAAGAGATAACCAGTAGACATTGTTTATTTGTAAGGCAGCAAACAAACTTAAGCAGTCCAATAGTAGTATTTCTTCATACCATCATAATAAAGCCTTTCTCCACAAAGTTGAGTTTGAATTTGAATTTCCATGTCTTATGTTACTGTCAAGAACTGAGGTAGTACTGTTTAAAGCACACTGAATAGTGAGTAACATTTTTTAATGTCATCATGCATTTCAGCATTGGTATTATATGTTGGTACTATTTTTACATTACTAATTTTAAGTCTGTTTCATGACCCAGCTTCTTGGCAATCTTATAGGATACTAGAGGATTATACTTTAGAGTTGGTATGCCTAGACGGGAGTGTCTGCTAAAGAATAGTTACTAGCCACACTAGTGAGTGTTTGAGGTCTGTCCTAATTGTTTAAGGTAAGGAAGGATGGCAACAACCAAGGTAATCCAGTTGACATATGTAGTAGGGTAAATGCTTTTTGGTTATCATTACCTTTTTTTGTGACTAGCCATATGGGAACCACTTGTGGTAAGAGACACTGGTCAACTCTTTATTAGTTAATGTGTTAAGATATACAGACACTTACAGAAATTTTTACTTCATTTTAATTTATTAATTTATTTTTTAAAGAGAGAGGGTCTCCCTCTGTCACCCAGGCCAGAGTGCAGTGGCATGATCATAGTTCACTGTAGCCTTAAACTTTTGGGCTCAAGTGATTCTCCTGCCTGAGCCTCCCAAGACCACATGTGGCTTTTTTTCTTTCTTTCTTTTTTTTTTTTTTTTAAGTGGACAGGGTCTCATTAGGTTGCCCAGGAGACCTTGAATTCCTGATTTTGAGCTATCCTTCTGTCTTAGCCTTCCTAAGCCCTGAGGTTACAGTGTGAGCCACTTCAGCTAGCTACTTTCTACTTTTTGTATCTTTTTTTTTTGAGACAAAGTCTCAATCTGTTGCCCTGGGTAGAGTGCAGTGGTGTAATAGCTCACAGCAACCCCCAACTCAGGCTCAAGCAATTCTTTTACCTCAGTTTTTCTATTGTTAGTAGAGACAGGGTTTTGCATTTGCTCAGGCTGATCTTGAACTCCTGAGCTCAAGCAGTCCATCTGCCTCAGCCTCCAAGAGTGCTAGAATTATAGGTGTGAGCCTCCGGACCGGGCCACATCTGTTATTTTTTGCTGTTATTAGATGGACTCATGCCTTTAGGAGTGACCTCATAGACCTCTTTTTAGCCTTGAATATCACTCCTAACAGCTGGTCTCTAAAGTAACTATTAAAAGTAGAAAATCAAGTCTGATATATAAAATAGAATTCTTAGAAAGCTGGTTTCTAGATTGGAAAGCTGACTGAGTAAGACAGATTGAATAATGCAGAGAGGGTATTTGTTTAAATAGTGTCTGAAAATTCTAAAATTTTTATCAGTTTGACTTTGTGAAATTAGAGTTTTCTGCCTTCCTACCTTAAATCTAAAAGTCAAGGTAATAAGACATATAGGTTATTGCCAAATTTTAATAATAGTCTTTATAGTAAGTCTTAATCTGGCTCCTTCAATATCAAATTTCATTTGATAACATATTAAAAGTTCCATTGTCTTTGAAAAATTGGATGTGATATCTGATTATTCTTGAAGTATAAGATTCTGCTTTAACTGAATTATTTATATTCCTAACAAGATAGCTGGTAATATCTACAAGAACTCTTGTAGCTTTTTAATCATTATTTAAGTAGGATGTGTGGAGAATTCTGTTTTGAGTTTGCTATAAATATAAGGTCAAGAGTCTTTACCAACCACAACTTCTGGGTAATATATTCTGAATAATATATGCATCAAGTATCTAAGTACGTTTCATGCTAGTCACTACTTACAGTTGAAGTAGTATTAACTGCTCATTTACAAAAAGCTTCATGGATCACTAAACAATCTCTTTTTCCTTTGAACAGCTGGAATGTTCTGAAGAACTGGGTGATCTTGTGAAATCTGTGGACCCTACATTGGCACTTAGCGTGTATCTCAGGGCTAACGTCCCCAATAAAGTCATTCAGTGCTTTGCAGAAACAGGTCAAGTCCAGAAGATTGTTTTATATGCTAAAAAAGTGAGTTTACTGAAGCAAATCCATTAAAACATTGAAAGAGAAATTAGCCTATATTTTGTTACTTTAATAGTGAATTTCCTTGAATTTTGATTACTCGAAAAAGCATAAAAATGCTCTTAGCTCTCATATATTGAATTTGTACTTACAAAACAGTGGAGACATTTCCTCTTCGTGGCTGATCAGAATTTAAGATAGCAGGGGTATGTTTATCATGTTAGAGCAAGCTTTCTGAAATGCTCATTTATTAAAAATGGATAAGCCAATTATAAAAATTTGTAACTGTTGTTCAAACATGTCATCATTAAAGGGTATGTAAACCAAGGTTTAATTGAGGATCTTAAATCAAAAATGAAGTTGTACTTTCACTGTTTGTTCTATATTTATAAGATTTCATTGTGGAAAATGTCCTTTAAATGCCATAACACCCATGCCACACCTATGGTGCATCTTACAAGGGTATGTGTGAAATTTACTAGGTGTAGAATATAAATGTCTTAACACAACTAAGAAAATGCCGTGAAGGCTGTGTTAACCAGTTTGATGAAAACATTTCAAATTGTATATAAAACTAGCCCATTGTACCCCGTGATTGCATTAATGTACACAGCTATGATTTATTTAAGAAAAATATAAAAATAAAAATAAATGCCATAACAATGAAACTATAGCAGGGTTTAAGTTTTTGTTCATTTGTAGGTTGGATATACTCCAGACTGGATATTTCTGCTGAGAAATGTAATGCGTATCAGCCCAGATCAGGGACAGCAGTTTGCTCAAATGTTAGTTCAGGATGAAGAGCCTCTTGCTGATATCACACAGGTAATTGCATTAAAATGTATTCTGTAGATGTTAATTGAAGTGAGAAGTGTCAGGGATCTGACTTTAAACAGCTTGGGAAAAGAATGGATTAAACTTTGAATTTATAGAAACTGCCTACCAGGATAAACCTCAAGTGTCTTATAAAAGAAGCAAGTTGCAGAACAATGGACAGTATCATACCATCTGCATATAGTTTTAAAAACATGCGACATCTTATTTTGAGATGTATGTGTATAAAAATATGAATAATACATGGGAATAATAGGATAATGTCTGCCACTGGGTAAAAGGAGAGAGAAGAAGAGCTAATTGGAAGTGTAAGAGTTCATGTTGTTTTTGCTTTTGTGTGTGTATATCTATCTATATAGATAGGTAGATAGATAGGATAGATATTTTTTTTTTTGAGTCAGAGTGTCACTTTGTCACCCTTGGTAGAGTACCGTGGTTATCAGGTTACAGCAACCTCAAACACTTGGACTCAAGAGATTATCTTGCCTCAGCCTCCTGAGTAGCTGGGACTACAGGCACCTACCACAACACCTGGTTGTTTTTTTGTTTTTTTTTTAAGAGATGGGGGGGGTCTCACTCTGGCTCAGTCAGACTGGTCTTGAACCCATGAGCTCAAGCAGTCTACCCGCCTTGGCCTCCCAAGTGCTAGGATTACAGGAGTGAGCCATCACTCCTAGCCTGAAGTTTTTATATGTAAAGAAAAAGATTGTGTGGGCGGGGCCTGTGGCTCAAAGAGTAGTAGTGCACTGGCCCCATGTACTGGAGGTGGTGGGTTCAAATCCGGCCCCGGGCCAAAAACTGCAAGAAGAAAAAAAAAGAAAGAGATCGTGCTTAATTTCGTAATATAGTATCTTGCAATATCTTAAGACAGTTTCTTTTAATTTTTTTTATAGATTGTGGACGTCTTTATGGAATACAATCTAATTCAGCAGTGTACTGCATTCTTGCTTGATGCGCTGAAGAATAATCGCCCCTCTGAAGGTCCTTTACAGACGCGATTGCTTGAGATGAACCTTATGCATGCGCCTCAAGTATGTGTTTTTTAGGGGATGTTTTCAACATTGTTTTAGCAGTTATTCAGAGCTTCTTAGATTGTTATAGCTGAGGTGCCTATTCCTTATTCAAGAAAACTTAGCTTAACATGCCTTTGTACTTTATTTCCTTTACCAATTCCCTGTTGAATCTTAATAGGGAATATGGATGTTGAATTACTGATAAAAATGGGACAATAGGATAAACTCATCCTGCTTGTGGTTTTCTAGGTTGCAGATGCTATTCTAGGGAATCAGATGTTCACCCATTATGACCGGGCTCATATTGCACAATTGTGTGAAAAGGCTGGCCTACTGCAGCGTGCATTAGAACACTTCACTGATTTATATGATATAAAGCGTGCAGTTGTTCACACTCATCTTCTTAACCCTGAGGTATTTCAGTTTTTTATCTAACAAATGGTGCTATGATTAATTGATACATTAAAAATATGTTTGTGGTATTGCTGTATATTAGTAATTTCGTACCACTCTTGAGATTTGACATTATTTCATTTATTCATTATTATTTATTTTGTCTTGTAGTGGTTAGTGAATTACTTTGGGTCCTTATCAGTAGAAGACTCCCTAGAATGCCTCAGAGCCATGCTGTCTGCCAATATTCGTCAGAATCTGCAAATCTGTGTTCAGGTGGCTTCTAAGTATCATGAGCAACTGTCAACTCAGTCATTGATTGAACTTTTTGAATCTTTCAAGAGTTTTGAAGGTAATTAGGAGTTCTGAGTTTTAAAAATTACTTAAAATAGCCAAGTAGATGTATTACTATGAATAGACTATTAGAAATTCTGTCTTTCTTAAAGGTTAATTTTATGGGACATTTTAGTATTTTAAGGTTTAGTCAGCAAATGTCAAGGCCCTTTTACATGGGATCCTAAGCACATGCAGTATACACGACTATCTGCTTAGATATTTTATAGGTGAATTAAAGGTAGAATCTTAAAAATAGGTAGTGGCTTTGTCATAATTACATAAGATGAAAATACAGGTTGGACATTCCTAATCTTATATCTGAAATATGTCAGAAATCCCAAACCTTTTGAGTGTTGACATGAGGCTTAAAGGAAATGCTTATTGAGTATTGAGAATTTGGATTTTCATATTAAGGGTGCTGAACTGGTAAGTATAATTAATGCAAATATTCCAGAATACAAAATACTTCTGGTATCAAGCACTTTGAATAAGAGAGCCTCACCCTGTACCAATGAGCAGGTGTAGTGTGTTGTGCTTATATGTCAGACTGTTAATGATGTCAGATGATTCTAGCCAAGGCCATTTTATGACTTGTCACTATATAGCAAGATCTTTCAACCTTGGTATTAGCAACATTTGAGGCTGAATAATTGTTGTGAGAGGGTTTGACCTGGGTTTATAGGATATTTAGTAGAATTCATGGGTTCTGCCTAATTGATGCCAGTAGTATCAGATTCACCAGTTGCGATAACAAAAACTGTCTCCAGGGAAGAAAGTCACCCTTAGTTGGAAACTACTTCTGTACAGAGTACTATTGTAACAACTGCTGGGTATCTCTTATGTTCATTAGCTAAATTCTATTGTACCTTTTTTACCCACTTTATGATAGTAGTGCTCTAGACAGAAGGCTAAGAGATTCTACTGGTTATCTTAAATTTCTATTTCCAAATGTTATCCATGCACCAAATTTATACTCTTTAGTACTATAACCACTAGCTACATGGAGCTGTTTACACTTAGTCATTAAAATTAAATAAAATTTAATATTTAGTTTTTTAATCACAGTAGCCACATTTCAAGCACCTGGTAGCCACGTGTGGTTAGTGGCTATCATATTAGATAACGCAGATAAAGAATGTTTTCATTATTGGAGAAAGTTCTTTTGGATAGCACTGTATTAAATTCTTTTCAAATTACTTCTATATGTTTCTTATTGTATATTGAAAAACAACTGATATTGAGGACTTCATTTAAAATTTATAATACAGAATATGATGTGATAATGAGCTTTGGTATTGAGTAGCTTTCCCTAACTGGTTCTAAATCATTAGAAAACATTGGGTCGAATTTTATGTTCTTAGGGATTAAAGTGCATTCATTTTATTAAACTGGTTTCTAGAATAATTAGTATTCTTATTGAGCTTTTTAAGTAACCAGTTTATATTTGGGGGATATTCAGTATAAAAATGTTTTAATTGCTTAAATGTTTTCTAGTTCTATTATTCTCAAAAGTATATCCGTGCTTAATTTCAATTGCTTATTTCTTTAAGGTCTCTTTTATTTTCTGGGATCCATTGTTAACTTTAGTCAGGATCCAGATGTGCACTTTAAATACATTCAGGCAGCTTGCAAGACTGGACAGATTAAAGAAGTAGAAAGAATCTGCAGAGAAAGCAACTGTTACGATCCTGAGCGAGTCAAGAATTTTCTCAAGGTAAGTGGTTTTGGGAAATGTTTTCTAGTTGGGTTGAAGATGAGAAGTTCTGAAGGAATTCTTTCATAGTTTTAAAATCAATAAAAATATTTTCTCCTAAATATGAAATTCTTAGCATTCTTAAATTGTGTGCTGCATTCTTCTACACTGGGTGGTTTCCTTTGAAATAGGGAGGGAAAATGATAATACTTAAGAATGACCATCTGTTTAAAAGAAGGAAAAATAATAGCACCATTTCAAAGGAATTGGATTTCTTTCGTTTTAATTTTGGAAAGAAGTTTGAGAAATGGGTGGTCTGCTCTCAGTGTCATTTTAGCCTATCACTTAGCCTTCTTTTGAGTGTTAAGATGAGCTTTCCCTCTGTATCATTTTTGAGGAACCTCTATTACAGATAAAGGGGTCTTTTATCTAAAGGATATAAGTTTATCATCAGATCTGCCTGACTCTAGAAATATAAAATATTAATATGTGTAATTCACAAATCAACAGTAAGATCACACACAAAAAAGCTCAGCTTTGTGACACATGAATTCGATTATAGAGAAGTAAGGACAATCTGTGTTAGAGTAAAGAGTAATGATTGAAAGATTCCTGAACTTTTTAGAACTCCCATTAGGGCACTTAATTTTGTTTAATGTTTAATTTGGCTTTAGCTTTATTCTCATACCTACTGGTTACTTTGTGAGGGAAATAAAGCTTTAAAGTTAACAGCTTTCTATAAAAGACCAAGAAAACTATAACTTGGATTTGTGTGGGTGTGTGGCGTGATGCCGGAGACTTGAAAGTTCCAAAAGTATTTTTTGTCTTTTGGGAAAATTTTAAATTAAAAGTAAAACCAAAATGTTTATGGTATGATTTAGTATGAAAAAGAGGCTTTTCCTATTTGCAAACTGTCATCATTTGTAGGTAATCTGTAGCTGCATAGGCAGAATGTTCTTTGATAGAATTTAGTACTTGGGTTCCAGATTAAGGAGTTTTAGTGTAATTGAAATAGTCAAAGTGCTGAAATTGCCCTACATTTTAGATTAAAAGATAAACTTTCAAAAAAGTAGAGTTTTGTAATGTCTTGACCATTATGAATATTCTGGGTAACCTGGCTATTGCGGTGTGATTTAAACAAAACTTTCTGGGGTCAACAAAAGAAAAACTAAACATAAAGATCTGATGCACTGTGCTTGACTAGTGTACCTGTAACACTGGTTCGGTCTCTTTTGATTATCATTACTGTTTCCTTTTTGAAAAAATGCTACCAGCTTCTTACATGATTTCTTTTCTGTTTTTATTGAGCTTTAAACCTTTATACTATAGTTATAATTTCTGTAGCTTTGGATTTGATATTTGAGTTTATACATATGTAAAGTAGAACTAAATTAACTATTATCATTTAACTGTAATATTCTTGAGCTTCAAAAAAAATCCTTTGGGTACTAGGATGTTAACTGTACTACTTAGATTGCTTAGCCTGTGTGATCTTACTTGATGAGGATTCCTCCTCACATTTGTGAACTGGGTGCAAGTCTGACATAGTAGGGGATGGATGTGGATTATGAGCTTTTGAACCAGTCAGACCTGTTACAGATTCTGTTTAGCTATTGTTCATTCATTATAAATCTAGTTGTCACCATAGGAAAGTTAACTAATACTAGCCTCAGCTTTAGTTTCTTAGAAGCTGTGTTGATTGAGTTGTCTTATATACTGCATATAGCTGTTCAGGTGGTAACCATTATTAATAAGTGGATGGGCCTTGGAATTAAGTGGAGTCAGTCTACATGGGATTTCCATCAGGCAAGTTTTTTTCTCTTTGATTTTAAGTTGCTCTGACTCTTTGAAGGAATTTATGTCCATCCTGAATTAGAGGTGAATCTAATATGTTTAAATAATCTGAGATGGGAACTCAATGGTAAGATTTGAGATATCATATTCAGCCTCTCATACCAATATTGAGAGGAGTGAATGTATTAAACCATTTACTCAATTTTACTTATTGGCCTATGGTATGTAGTTATAATTCCTCTCAGTCATCACTGTTATTAAGGTACTAGCTGCATGGTAATTGGTGTTTTATATAACCTCTGTGATCATAAGAATACTTCTCTGAATCTGATCTTGAATGTTTGAGTGCCAGTTGTGTGCTAGATTAGTAGAAAGTATCTGGTAAGCAAGATGAAAAGGGTCATTAGCATCATTTGACTCATGCCCTAAATTTGTGGAACTGTAAGCTGTCTGTAGAATATGTGGAACTCTTCCTCAACCTATCATCTGTTCCTTGCTACCTTTGATCTTATTTTCTGCCATTCTTTCTCTCCTGTTTTGCTTCAGCTACACTGGCCTGCTTGCTATTCCTGGAATTCTCCCAACCCTCTTCTGTTCCAGGGCCTTTACTTGCATGCTCTGGACTACTTGTCTCAGATCTTAATGACCTTCTTTACCTTCTTCAGGTTTCTGATCAAATGTCATAAGAGAGGATGTCTCAGGTTACCCTATCTAAAATAGAGCCCATTCCTGCCTCATTCTCACTTCCCCCCTTATCCTGCTTTGTTTTTCTTTGTAACATTTAACCACTGTGAGATGCTGTCTCTTCTCACTAGAATGTAAGTCCCTTGAGAGAATGGACTCTGCTTACTTTTTTCCCTGCTGTATCTCCAGTGCCTAAGAACAGAGTCTGGTTCTTAGATACTCATGAATAAATTCATGGTAAAGAAAATTTGAATGTGTTTATATAATTTCAGTTTTGATCTTAAAATCTTCAACCATTATAACTGGTAACCATTTATTAAATGGTTTAATGCTAATAACATACTTTCATGTATGAAATCATGTTCAAATTTAGGCAATCAAGAAAATAGCCTAATTTTCATCTACATTTTCTATCTTAAATTTTTTTTTTTTTTTTTTTTTAGAATAAAGTGAGCATTCCACAGAAGTGGAATTCTTTGCCAAAAGTTGAAACACCCATGCATGAGAATAGAATAAGTAATCTTAGATTACTTGCAAGTATGTTTCTCCTCTAGGTGGTAGAATATTTATTTTATATGTTCATTAAACAGGATAAAGAAAAAGACTTATATATTAATCCATTAATTTTTTGGTGTTCATTTAGTAGGGAAAAACATGGCCTGCTATAATTTTGTGCATGGGTAGATGCACACAACTTGTTTCTAGAAATGTTTGTAGTAGCTATTAGTACAGTTTCCATGGTGTTAAATAATACTTGACTTTCCTTAATGTGAAAAATCTGCAGCTGAACTTCCACTTCATAGCCACTCTTATTTTTAATTTAGAATGGCTAAATTAAAATTTACCTTGATGTTCTCTGAATGCTTTATAGCCTAATCCTTATATTATTTATGAGTGGGTGATTGATAGCCCCTGGTCTTAGGAACCATTTTATCCTAACTGAAAAAATGTCCTTAGTGGCTGACATTGGCAGAAGTTCTACCCTGCTTAGTTCTAGTTCTTTAGTAGACTGTCTTAGAGGAACCATTTATTGAGGAATGTTTTACTATGTATAAATGAATTCCTGATGGAGACTGTTGTTTTTTGTGCTGTACCTTATGTCTGTGGAATATAACAGGACATGTATCAGGTAAATGCCCACTACAGGTCTTACCTACCTGTATATAATATCTTCTGTGTCAGTCTACCAGTAGGATTGTAGTTTGGTATTTGTAATGGTAAGAGCAGTTGGCAATTTAAAGATGTATTTTCTTTAAATGCCTTTTTTTTTTTTTTTGGCCTTTTTCTTAGAGCAACATGTGGTATATTCATGGTAATCACTGTCATGCTGCTCCTTGTAGGCTTTCTTACAATTATTATAATAGAATGTCAGAGGCTGATTATATAGATTGGAATTGGGAAGGGGTAGAAATCATTAGTTTGCAACAAATGTAAGCCATATCGGCCATATTTTTGACAATGTGACTAAAGTTATTAAGTCAATTGCAAATTCAGTTGAAATGTTAGTATTAATGAAAGCCTTAATGTAATGATTTTATAACTTGAGAGCCACTGATGGTTCACAAATCTTAATTTGTCCATTTTTTTTTTCTTGTAAAAGGGTATACTTGGGAAGGACCTGGTATATTAAGTATTACTTAGTAAAAATTTACTGAAACTGGGATGTGTGCACATTTAATTACTGGAGCATTTCCTTCTTTGATGGAAGGGCCAGGTTTATGTGCGCTTCTCCCATTAATTTAGAATAGATTCTCATTTTACATAGATTTGATTCCTCATAGAAGGAGATAAATTAGGCTTCTATTTGTCCTTTTTTCAGGAAGCAAAACTAACAGATCAGCTACCACTTATCATTGTGTGTGATCGATTTGACTTCGTCCATGATTTGGTGCTCTATTTATATAGAAATAATCTTCAAAAGTATATAGAGATATATGTACAGAAGGTAAGTAATACAAAGGTAATTTTAAAGTATAATCTTACTGTAGATATTATTTCTCATAGTCTGGAAAATACTCATCCTTTTGAAACTATGTGCCTAGTAAGAGTGGTCTACTATACTATCTTTTAACACTTTTTGTCCCAGCAGAAGCCTTTCTTCATTAAAACTTTATATGTGTGCCAAGTGTGTAAAACATAAAAATAGAATTACTTGGGCAGTGCCTGTGGCTCAAAGGAGTAAGGCGCTGGCCCCATAGTGGCAGGTTCAAACCCAGCCCTGGCCAAAAACTGCAAAAAAAAAAAAATAGAATTACTATAGTTGGAAAAAGTTGGGTTGCCTCGGGCCCTTGATAAGCTCTCAGGTATCCATATACAGGTTCTAGATGCCAAACCACAGTTTTCAAACTATCTTAAATATATATAGGCTTGGTGCCCATAACTTAAGCAGTTAGGGTGTCAGCCACAGACAGCAAGGCTGGCAGGTTCAAACCCAGCCCAGGCCTGCCAAACAACAATGACAACTACAACAACAACAAAATAGCCGGGCATTGTGGTGGGCGCCTGTAGTCCCAGCAACTTGGGAGGATGAGGCAAGAGAATTGCTTAAGCCCAAGAGTTGGAGATTGCTGTGAGCTGTGATGTTACGGCACTCTACTGAGGGCAACATAATGTGAGACTCTGTCTCCACACACCCAAAAAATAGATAGATAGATAGTTACTTTACCTTTCAACTCTAGAAAGAAAATGGCATTTCTAGGTGTTGCTGTTATTGGAACCTTTTTATTAGGCAGTGTTCCTGTCATTCTTTCACTTTGGCCTTATCTATCATTTATGGCATTGCCTACATAACTATTAATAATTAACCAAACCAATAGAGAGGAAAAGAAGTACTTTCAATACTTTTTAATCCACAAAGTCTTGTTTTTAGCTAGACTTCCTGCTGAATTCCTGTCTAGTTGCAAATTTAGGCTTTCAGTTTATAGTTAGAATTTTAAAACTGAGTTTAAAAGAGGGAAATAGGTTTTATTTGTTTTGAACTTCTCTTTGCTTATGGACATCATGGCATTCCTCTTTTTTTAATCATAGGTGAATCCAAGTCGACTTCCTGTGGTTATTGGAGGATTACTTGATGTTGATTGCTCGGAAGATGTCATTAAAAACTTGATTCTTGTTGTAAGAGGACAGTTCTCTACTGATGAGCTTGTTGCTGAAGTGGAGAAAAGAAACAGGTGTAGTACCATTTTAACCTTCATAGCTGAGATTAAATTAATAGCCTTATAACTGTAATGGATGAAAATAGAGCTAGTTGCCTCAGTTGCTCAGTATCGATGGTGCTCACTCAGGAGAATAATTTCCTGGAGATATCTAACTTAGAGGTGATAAGACAGCTGACATCTCTGGGGAAAAAATGTTGTCTGAAATAGAAAATCTGTTAGGCTGGACTTGGTGGCTCACCTCTGTAATCCTAGCACTCTGGGAAGCTTAGGTGGGTGGATGGCCTGAGCTCACGGTTCAATCCCAGTGTGAGCAAGAGCAAGACCCCATCTCTAAAAATAGCCAGGCATTGAGGCGGGTGCCTGTAGTCCCAGCTACTTGGGAGGCTGGGACAAGAGAATCGCTTGAGCCCAAGAGTTTGAGGTTGCTGTGAGCTATGACGCCAGGGCACTCTACTGAGGTTGACAAAGTGAGACTCTGTCTCAAAAAAAGAAAAAAGAAAAGAAAAAAATCTGTTAACCTGGTTGGTTTTTTATATTTTTTAATATGTTATGTGATTTGACTTTGTATAGTTTTTCAGTGTAAACTATTTAAGTAAGCTTCTTTTTAGTTGGGTATGATACCAGTATGTTTAACAAGTAACTCTTCAATTAATAAGGATGGTGTTTTTTTCAAATACAGGAGGGCAAAGAGTTCCCTGTGCATCTCTGAATTAGATTTAATTTATAGTTCCTTAATATGATAATATGAGTTAAGAATTTCTAATATAGTGTAAGTGCTTCTAAAGGTTCCTAGACTGAATCCTTTTTTTTAGTTGGAACATTTTTAGGAATTAGTGTTTGGGAAGTGGCTCATGGTGCTGAAGGAGGTTAGTGAATTGGTATTATAATGGGAAGTTATTTGATCTAAAGAGGGTGCCAAAAAATTGTGTATACCTGTATTAAAATCGTAATACTCAAAGTCATGTTTGATTTCTGCAGTTATTCGAAATACAAGATGTAATATATGAGATAAAAAACATCTTCAGTATACAGGGTGGCCATAAAGTTCATGTGAAATTTAAATAGTTGTCATGAACTTTATGGACACCCTATATATTGAATAACTTTATAATTTTAACATAGTCTTTTCCTTTTGGGAACCCTCTGTATATTAAGAGATATCAAGAAAACCTATGATATTTATTTTGCACTCAATTGGGATAGGTGACTTACTAATAGTATTTTTAGAGTTTGTAATAGAATGTTTCAAATATGGAGAAAATTTTGCATTTAAGGATAATACGTACACAGTATAATACTGATGTAAAAGTTTGATGTCATTTAGGTTATAACAATTTAACATTTACAAAGAGATTCAGTTGAATCTTAAGTCTGATACCTAAAATCATCAGTCTTATTGCATATTCGAAGCAAACAGCAGTTACAGTTAGGTAATTTGATCTTTGGAAATTACATTGTGAAAAACTAGATTTATACCTTAAGTCAGTAATGTAGATATATGCCTTAGCTAATCTTTATTCTTTGAGTTGACATGGCGCAGCTGCTTGGGTTGCGTGTGTTTATAAAAGCTTGATTTCGTCTTTATAAATGAAAACAAGAGTCTTTAATGGGCATTTTCATAATAGCTACATTAATTTGATAGTGAAAATAATGGAATAATGCCTTTTTTCTGGCTGCTTTTAATATTTAAACCATGGTTGATCACTTGAGCCTAGGAGTTTAAGACTTGCCTGGGCAACAAAGACAGACCCCATCTCTTACTTTTAAATATATATATTTTTATATATATAAAAGAGTAAAAGAGTCATGATCATCAGGACCATTGAAATTGAAACATAAGTTGTAGTGTAGCACAACCATGACTAATGGTAGATCATGATAGCTAAAACTATTAAACCAAAACTACAACTAACAAATCCTGGGCGGCAACTATGGCTGAAAGGAAGGAGTAGGGCACTGGCCCCATATCCCAGAGGTGGCAGATTCAAACCCAGCCCCAGCCAAAAAAAAAAAAATTTAAACTACCAAATCTTATTCCCAGTATATGTTTGAGGCACTGACTCCTTTGGCTTTACATAATGCCATGTTTTAACTGTGTTAAACACCAAAAGGAACTTTAGATAATCTGGCCTGTATCACACAATATCCCCATACTATCCCTAAACAAAATTTTCTCAGCCTAGGCAACTTAGTGAGGCCCTGTCTCTATTTTTAAAAAGTATGTGAAAACACATTATAGACCAGGCGTCCTCAAACTACGTCCTGCGGGCCACATGCAGAGGACATTTATCTGGCCCACCGAGTGTTTTTGCCATCACTACCTATCCTGCTTAGCAGCCGACTCATCCCGGGGCCTGCAGTCCGGCCCTCCAACGGTCTGAGGGACAGTGAACTGGCCCTCTGTGTAAAAAGTTTGAGGACCCCTGTTACAGACCATAATAGGTACTTGTAGTTAGTATGTCAAGAGTGTGTTTTTATAATACAGTAATTGTAAATTTGTGTTTTTTGTTTATTGTATGTTTTTCTCCTAGATTGAAACTGCTTCTGCCTTGGCTAGAGGCCAGGATTCATGAGGGCTGTGAGGAACCTGCTACTCACAATGCCTTAGCCAAAATCTACATAGACAGTAACAACAACCCAGAGAGATTTCTTCGTGAAAATCCCTATTACGATAGTCGTGTTGTTGGAAAGTATTGTGAGAAGAGAGATCCACATCTGGCCTGTGTTGCTTATGAGCGTGGCCAGTGTGATCTGGAACTTATTAATGTGAGTACTGCTAGCTGAGTGTATAGAGAAATCTGCATTTTTAAAAACCTCTTATATGTCACACTGGTGAACTTGGAGAGTCTGAGAGTAATTTTAGGTAAAAAAGCATTTTTGGATGGTGGGTATTTTTTGAAGACTTTATTTAAAAGAATCGTAAACCTAGAAGTACCCCAAATAGTGAAGTCTATACCCTTTATCCTGATTATTGACCTATTAATGTTCTAATCCCACTAGCTTTATCATTCGCGTTCTCACATTATTTCATATACCATTCATACATACATTCATACGCACGTAATTTTTTGGCCATGTGATAATAAGCTGCATGCCTTATGACCTAATACTCATTTGGGATTTATTTCCTAAGAATAACTTTCATACCCACATCATAGATACCACCTTCAGTCAGTCTTGATATGTTACTTTCAAAAATCTTTTTCATTGGAATTCTCACTATTCCAATTTTGTCAGTTGACCAAGAATGTCTTTGCAGTTATTTCTTCTTTAGTCTCATATTGCATGTAGTTATGTCTGTTTAGTTTCCTTTAATCTAGAATAGTTTTTGTTATCTTGTGACGTTGATATCCAAAATTCATGTAACATCAAATTAACCATTTTATCATGAACAATTCAGTGGCATTTAGTATACAGTGCTGTCTAGTCTGCATCATTATCTAGTTCCAAGTTTTCATAACCTCAAAGGAAACCCCATACTCATTAAATAGCTCTATATACCACCCTCAAGCCTCTAACATCCACTGAACTGTGCTCTGTTTCTATGTACATGTATTTGCCTAGTCTGTATATTTCATCTAAATGTAAAGTCTCTTAAAAAATTTCTGCTTGTGTTTGTCTGATTGTTCCTTTTAGTGAGGTTTATAACTTTCCATCTAGAATACACTTAGATGGTATTTTGTCTTTCTCATGCTATTACATCCAGAGGTATGTGATGTCTATTTGTCCCCATTGTGATGTTAGTTTTAATCAAGTTGTCCCATTTCTCCATTGTGTGATTACTCATCCTCTTGCAGATACTAAGTAGTCTATGAATAGACTCATAAGACCATATAAATATCCTCTTTTTCCCTTCCCCCAAATTTAGCGTATATTAATTCTTACTTAAACCATTCTTCATGTGTTGATTTATCCAAGTCCAGCACTTTCTTCACATTTGTCGTGGAGCACTCACATATTCATGGATTTCTATTTTATTTAATGGGTTATAGGCTGTTATTCTTAGATATCATGATGCTGAAACTGTCCCTGTTTGGGCTGATGGGAACCTCTTCAGTTTGGTTCCATGTCCTTATCTTGTGGACTTATCATTCTTTGAGTGCTTATTTTCTGGGACACAATACACAAGGTTCATTTTGTACCTTCCTCACCCTTGGGAAGGTACAAAAGAGAGCTGTGGAGGTGGATTCCTCTCACCAGATACTGAAGCATATTACCAGTCCTCTATAATAACAGTGAAGTACAGGTGCATGAATAGGTAAGACTGGGAGGGTAGAACAGACAGTCCAAAATTAGATGCAATTGAGAGTGCTTTTTAAAAGCTTCCAGAAATAGATAACTTTTCTTTCTATTGGTTAAATTTTAAGAGGAAAAATTTAGGTGTGACCTACTTACGAATATATAAGTAATGGATATTTTTTCCTATAAAATGATAAACAATGTTTAAATGATAGGAAATAACCTTTAAAAGTAAAGTCATTCTATAAAACATCTTTATTTCTACTTTAAAATTAATCTTTCCTATCTTTGTTAGGTTTGCAATGAGAATTCCCTGTTCAAAAGTCTTTCTCGCTACCTGGTTCGTCGAAAGGATCCAGAATTGTGGGGTAGCGTGCTACTAGAAAGCAATCCTTACAGGAGACCTCTGATTGACCAGGTAAAATTGGCAAATGTGTTCAAGGCTCGTTTTTTTAACTGCAAATAGAATCTCTTCCCTCATACCCAGATATACTCTAATGGATCTTCTTTAGCTATGAGAGAAGGTGGTACAAAGTAGAAGAAAATTAAAATTATGCCCTATGTAAGTGGATATAAATTTATATAAGTACAAACATATATATTATATACATGAAGAAAAATAAGATACATCCCCCAAAACAGGGTTCATCATAGTTTAAAAGGGAAACAAAATTAAGCATTAAAGATTACAATTATTAACCTGAGAAGTGGCTAAATTAATTAAAAATATTTTTAGACTTTAAGTCAGCAAAAGATAAGGCTTGATAAGAGAAAATACAAAAGACAAAGTGAGTAAATTGTTAAATCTCAGTAATAAGAACAGAACTGCAAATGAGATATGGTTTTGTACCTATATAAAATTGAAAATATAGGGCCAGGCGTGGTTGCTCATACCTGTGACCCTAGCACTCTGGAAGTCTCAGCCGGGTGGATTGCCTCAGCTCAGGAGTTCAAGACCAGCCTGACCAAGAATAAAACCCTATCTTTAAAAAAAACAAAAAAAATTAGTTATGGGCACTGTGGGTGCCTGTAGCCCCAGCTATTTGGGGTGCCTAGGCAAGGAGATAACTTGAACCCAGGAGTTCGAAGTTGCTGTAGGCTATGATGCTAGAGCACTCTACTGAGTGAGGTTGACAGAATAAAACTCTGTTGCAAGAAAGTAATAATAAAAAGTAGAAAAACTATCTGGATGTTGTAGTGGGCACCTTAAGTCCCAGCCTCTTGGGAACTGAGGCAAGAGGATCACTTGAGCCCAAGAATTGAGGTTGCTGTGAGCTGTGAGGCCATGGCCCTCTAGCCTAGGGCAACAGAGTAAATCTCTCAAAAAAAACCATTGTTTTTCTTTTTAATTCTTTTCTGCCTATTTCCAGTTCATTAGTGGGATTCTTATTAGGTAATATCCTTAAAAACTATCTTGACTCTCAGTACTTATTTCTCACATCTGCTTGTAGGTTGTACAGACAGCCTTGTCTGAGACTCAGGACCCTGAAGAAGTGTCAGTAACTGTCAAGGCTTTTATGACTGCAGACCTTCCTAATGAACTTATTGAACTGCTGGAGAAAATTGTCCTTGATAACTCTGTATTCAGTGAACACAGGTATGCTATTAGTGAGTGAGTGATTGGCTATTTGTCAGTATTTAATTTGGGGAAGGAACAAAAAGAAAGTTGTCTGAATTCTCACTGTGCTCTGCCCACTCTTTCTTTGCCTATGTCCTTAAAGTAAAAACCCCCTCTGTAGACACAGTGGTTATTTTTTATGACTGATAAACTTTTTAAATATTGCATTTAAAATATTCATTCCAGGTGGGCATGGTGGTTCCTGCCTATAATCTGAGCACTCTGGGAGGCTGAAACAAGAGTATCGCTTGAGACCAGCCTGAGCAACATAGCAAGACAAGAAATAGAAAAATTAGCCAGTTGTGGTGATCACATGCCTATAGTCCCAGTTAACTTGGGAGGCTGAGGTGGGAGGATCACTTAAGCCCAGGAGTTGGAGGTTGCAGTTAATTTTGATGAGGTCACTGTTGGTTTGCCTAGGCAATAGAGTGAGACTATCTTAAATAAATAAATAAAATATTTACTCCTTTTCTTTAAGGAATCTACAAAATCTCCTCATCCTCACGGCAATTAAGGCTGACCGTACACGTGTTATGGAGTATATTAACCGCCTTGATAATTATGATGCCCCAGATATTGCCAATATTGCCATCAGCAATGAGCTGTTTGAAGAAGCATTTGCTATTTTCCGGAAATTTGATGTTAATACTTCAGCAGTACAGGTAAATTTTCAGATTACACAAGTTGAATTACTGTATGCAGTGCCTCCTCTTGATTCAGTACATGCATTGTCCTATGATGGTGGATGTAATTGATTGTTGTGCCAATAGAAGAACAATAAAATGCTATCAGCTTAAATGTGATTGCTATAAGATCCAGTTTTGTTACGATCCTAATTCAAAAATTGGTTGTCTAGGTCTTGATTGAACATATTGGAAACTTGGATCGAGCATATGAGTTTGCTGAACGATGCAATGAACCTGCAGTGTGGAGTCAACTTGCGAAAGCCCAGTTGCAGAAAGGAATGGTGAAAGAAGCCATTGATTCTTACATCAAAGCAGATGATCCTTCATCCTACATGGAAGTTGTTCAGGCTGCCAATACTAGTGGTATGACTTCTTACCTTTATGTGTTAAGAATTCAGAAAATGATGAAGCATTAAGATACCTGTTCTGAATTATGTAGGAGTTGGACACTATGTGATTAGTCATGAAAACTTTTAGCCCTCCCATCTTAGTCCACATACAGAGGGGCTATATATTGTGAACTTTAAGGTCTGTGGGAAAGATCAACTTTCTGTTTTGAAGTCTTATAAAATCTTGGTAAAAGTTCTAATCTTAAAACTTCAAGGAAAAAGGGAATTCACCTATTTGGTCAGTGATAATAGAGAAGTGTAATTTTGCAATTTCTGTAACTCTATTGCGGTTCTTACTTGAAAAAATAAACTAAGAATGTTAGTGTTTGGACTACTATTTTTTTCTATGCTTAGGAAACTGGGAAGAACTGGTGAAGTACTTGCAGATGGCCCGTAAAAAGGCTCGAGAGTCCTATGTGGAAACAGAATTGATATTTGCCTTGGCTAAGACAAACCGCCTTGCAGAGTTAGAAGAGTTCATCAATGGGCCAAATAATGCTCATATCCAACAAGTAGGTTTCCTTTTCTTCTTTTTTTAAGCAGGGTAAAAATAAATAATTGAGCAACTTGCATTAGTTTGCTAGAATCAACACATTATAACTGAAGTGTTCCCAGGAAAAATCTTACTGGAATATAAAATATTTCCAAGATGTTAATTTGGAAAGAGAATTAAGCTAAGATTAATGTATTACTGAAAATGAATTGTTCTTTTTTTTCCAGGTTGGTGACCGTTGTTATGATGAAAAAATGTATGATGCTGCTAAGTTGCTATACAATAATGTTTCTAATTTCGGACGCTTGGCATCTACCCTAGTTCACCTGGGTGAATATCAGGCAGCTGTTGATGGAGCTCGGAAAGCTAACAGTACTAGAACATGGAAAGAGGTAATCTAAACACAAATTCAAGATCTATTTGGAAATGTTCTTTAAACTGATCAGTTGGAAACACTCGTTATGCCTGTATTTGAGTTCACATAGAGGAATGTTTATTGCAGGTCTGCTTCGCCTGTGTTGATGGGAAAGAATTCCGTCTTGCTCAGATGTGTGGGCTTCATATTGTTGTGCATGCAGATGAATTAGAGGAACTTATCAACTACTATCAGGTAACGAACAGGAGCCTTTTATATAATCTGAGACCCTTGACTACAGATATTCTCATCTTTAATTGCATATTTCTCTTATGTAGGATCGTGGATATTTTGAAGAACTGATAACCATGTTGGAAGCAGCACTGGGACTTGAGCGAGCTCACATGGGAATGTTTACTGAATTAGCTATTTTATACTCTAAATTTAAGCCTCAGAAGATGAGGGAGCATCTAGAGCTGTTCTGGTCTAGAGTGAATATTCCTAAGGTAACCAAACTCTAACATTATGAAGTAACTCTGTAGCTATAACTAATACATAAAAGCATTTTTTTTTTTTAAAGTCTTTTAGCTAGGAATTAGAAACTCATTTCAAGCAATTATATCTTACACAGGTGCTAAGAGCTGCAGAACAAGCTCATCTTTGGGCAGAACTGGTGTTTTTGTATGACAAGTATGAAGAATATGATAATGCCATAATTACCATGATGAATCATCCAACTGATGCATGGAAAGAAGGGCAGTTCAAAGATATCATTACCAAGGTGTGTACCTTCTTTAGAAGATAAAGGCTTCAGAGGAGCACGCTCACTAGGTGACTTACATATGGAATTTTCCATTTTAGGTTGCCAATGTGGAACTATATTACAGAGCAATACAGTTCTACTTAGAATTCAAGCCTCTGTTGTTAAATGATTTGCTGATGGTGCTGTCTCCACGGTTGGATCACACTCGTGCAGTCAATTATTTTAGCAAGGTAATAATTTTAAACCAAAGCTTCATAGCAAGGTTTTAAGACATACTGTATAACTTTTGTTCCTAAACTTCAATAACATGCTATATTTGTAACAAACTCTTTATTTTAAAGGTTAAACAGCTACCATTGGTGAAACCATATTTGCGTTCAGTTCAGAACCACAACAACAAATCTGTGAATGAATCACTGAACAATCTCTTTATTACAGAAGAAGATTATCAGGTGAAACATTTGATTCTTACATATATTCTCAACACTCAAGTTATGGTTGTGTTGTAAAGTTGGTATGTTTTGCCACATAAAAAGCCCATTATCCTGATTATAAGCAGTAGGTACCTATGTGCCTGGGAAATGGAGTAAGGTTAAATAAGTGCAGACAGAATAGGGACTGAAGACCCCATTCTTGGCAAGGGAAAACACCCACAGAAAAAGGGAAAAACAGAGAAATAAGCTAAGCAAGCTAAGCTAAACCAGCAGCTGAATTCTTTATCTGAGCAGTTTCTGAATTTCCTAGAAGCCTTGCATGTAAGGGATATAGCTTGCAAATACCTCTGCTAGGTAAACACTCTGAAGAAAGAGTGGCCTTAGAGGAAGCTATGTGCAAGGCCTGGGAGGAACATTAACTAAGCCATCCCTTGCCCAGTCAACAGTCAAAGCAAATACCCAGGCTCAGCACCCATAACTCTGTGAGTAGGGCACAGGCCACATTCACTGAAGCTGGTGGGTTTGAGCCCAGCCTGGCCCGCTAAACAACAATGACAACTACAACCAAAAAATAGCTGGACATTGTGGTAGGCACCTGTAGTCCCAGCTACTTGGAAGGCTGAGGCAAGAGAATCGCTTAAGCCCAAGAGGTTGCTGTGAGCTGTGATGCCATGGTATTCTACTGAGGGTGTCATAAAGAGACAGGGTCTCAAAAAAAAAAAAAAAGCAAATACCCATTGTGGGGATTGGTGGCTCAGGGCAGAAATCAAGGGAACAGCTTAAGCCCTTGAAATATGGGCAGGAAGGCCTATACCCCCTTATCACAGAGGAAGATGCCTCTGGTTGAAGATGTGAAGAAAATTCTTCTGTTCCCACTGATGGTTCAAAGGAGACTAATGCAGGTGACATCTACTCCACAGTGAACTTGTGAGAATTAACCTCCCCCAAGGAATCTCTTGTGTGATCACAGATGGGAGGCTGTCCCCCACATGAGGCTCAGGTTTCGGATTTCTCAAGGCTGCTCAGACCCTTAAAGTTAATGATTATAGATAGAATAAGAACTAACATGCTTACTCAGAGAAACTGCTCGTGTTTTTGTTCCCTTCCTCAGCTTAACCTCTGAGCTAAATGAGCAAAATAGACTTCAATAAGAGCTGAGTGGGGGCTTGGCGCCTGTGGCTCAAGTGGCTAAGGCACCAGCCACATACACCTAAGGTGGAGGGTTCAAATCCAGCCCAGGCCCGCCAAACATTATATGATGGCTACAACCAAAAAATAGCTGGGCATTGTGGCGAGCGCCTGCGGTCCCAGCTACTTGGGAGGCTGAGGCAGGAGACTTGCTTGAGCTAAGGAGTTGGAGGTTGCTGTGAGCTGTGATGACACGGCACTCTACCCAGGGGGACAGCTTGAGGCTCTGTCTCAAAAAAAAAAAAAAAAAAAAAGCTGAGTGGGACACTAGGGCCATTTACTATTAACCCCACAAAGTAGTGGTGGTGGTCCCTTGTGTTTCCCACCTTTGAAAACTCTATTCTGCGTGTCCTGTCTCTTTTTTTTTTTTTTTTTTTTTTTTTGCAGTTTTTGGCCAGGGCTGGGTTTGAACCTGCCACCTTCAGTATATGGGGCCAGCACCCTACTCCTTTGAGCCACAGGCGCTGCTGCCCTTTTTCACTTTTTTTTGTTTAGCAGTCCAGGGCCAGGTTCAAACCTACCAGCCCTGAAGCATGTGGCTGGCACCATAACCACTAAGCTACGGGCGCCCAGCAGTACGTCCTGTCTCTTTATCTCTTGCTGCTTCTAACTTCACTTTTTTTCAGTCGAATCACTACCAGTTCCACAGGTCTTTATTTTTTTTATCCCCCCTCTACCCAGGGGGATAGCTTAAGTAGCTATCCCCCTGGGTAGAGTGCCATGGCATCACAGCTTATAGCAACCTCCAACTCCTGGGCTCAAGCGAGTCTCCTGCCTCCACCTCCCAAGTAGCTGGGACCACAGGCGCCTGCCACAACACCCGGCCATTTTTTGGTTGCAGCCATCATTGTTGTTTGGCGGGCCCGGGCTGGGGATT
>CAUYQV010091488.1:0-20401 GCA_963574575.1 Galagoides demidoff | reverse complement strand
GCAATAAACATTCTGGTACAAATATCTTTGTTATAATGTGATTTTTGGTTTTCTGGATATATACATAGTAGAGGAATTGTAGAATCGAATGGCAGGTCTATTTTTAGTTCTCTGAGGTTCTCCAAACATCTTTCCAAAAGTAACGTATTAGTTTGTATTCCCACCAGCAGTGTAGAAGTGTTCCCTTTTCTCCACATCCACACCAACATCTCCGGTTTTGGGATTTTGTGATGTGGGCTAATCTTACTGGAGTTAGATGATATCTCAAAGTAGTTTTGATTTGCATTTCTCTGATGATTATGGATATGAGCATTTTTTCATATGTCTGTAGGCTGTGCGCCTGTCTTCTTCGGAGAAGTTTCTCCTCAAATCCCTTGCCCACCCTGAGATGGGATCATCACTCATTCTTGTCTTGCTAATACATTTGAGTTCTCTGTGGATTCTGGTTATTAAACCTTTGTGGGAGACATAACCTGCAAATATCTTCTCCCATTCTGAGGGCTGTCTGCTTGCTTTACTTACTGTGTTCTTGGCTGTGCAGAAGCTTTTTAGTTTGATCAGGTCCCAGTAGTATATTTTTGATGCTGCTTCAATTGCCTCGGGGATCCTCCCCAAAAGATATTCACCCAGGCCGATTTCTTCAAGTGTTTTCCCTGCACTTTCTTCTAGTATTTTTATAGTTTCATGTCTTAAGTTTAAATCTTTAATCCAGTGAGAGTCTATCTTAGTTAATGGTGAAATGTGTGGGGCCAGTTTCTGTCTTCTACAGGTCACCAGCCAGTTTGCCCAGCACCATTTGTTAAATAGGGAATCTTTTCCCCACTGAATGTTTTTAATTGGCTTGTCAAAGATCAAATACCGGTAAGTAGCTGGATTCATCTCTTGGTTCTCTATTCATACATCTACCTCTCTGTTTTTGTGCCAGTACCATGCTGTTTTGATCACTATTGATTTATAGTATAGTCTGAGGTCTGGTAGCTTGGTTCCTTCTGCTTTGTTTTTATTTCTGAGTAATGCCTCTACAAGCAGATTTTCTGGTTGGGTGGAACCACCTCAACCCCTCCTTTGGTGGCTTTTCTTAAAGCCTGAGGTGGACCTTTCGCTTCCTCTCAGATAGCTACCTTGCCAGCTTTTGTGGAGCCTGAAAGCAAGCTTACCCAACCCAGACCCACCCAGTCTCATTTCCCTGCCCACCTCTACTGTGGTGGAGAATAAGGACTCACCTGGAAGTTTCAGTGCCACACTTAACACTTGGGGCATTTGAGTGCTTCTCCTGAGGGGCTAGAGTTGGTCACAGGTATCAAAAATAACACTACATCTTGTTGTTTCCCCAGGGGCCACCTACTAACAAGGAGGTCAGTTTGCACAGCCCTTTACACTTACTGCCTCAGTCACATAGGGTATGATTGATTTTTACCCAGAGTACTATGTCCTGTCTCAGAGGTTAAGATGGGTGTGCCAATACAATTCACTGTTAAGAAGACCACAGATCTGGGGAGAGAAAGGATCTCAAAGATCTCCATACTTACTAATCAAAGACAGACAAGGACTGCCCACACACGACTTACTACTGCTACAACCTACAGATATCTAGCAACTGAAAAAACCACCACACTAAGGGTATCTATAACCAGGCTATCCATCCAGAATCTAGACTCCCATCTAAATGTGTGTACGGGGGGAAGGAAGAGCCCCATCTAAACAAAAGAAAATCCAAAAATAAGAAGTGATAACTGTTCCAGATGAGAAGAAATCAACAAAAGAACTCCAGAAGTATAAAAAATTGGAGTGAAAAGACACTCCTAAAAGGGAACACCAACTCTCTAGAAGTGGATGCCAATCAAAATGAAAATATTGAAATGATAATAAAGAATTCCAAATATGAATTGTAAGGCAGTTGAATGAAATCTAAGAGAATATGGAAAATCAACTCAGCAAAACTAGTTAAGTGAATGGAAAATATTTTTAAAAAACCAAATAGGACTTCAGGAAATAAAAAGTTCATTTAAAGAAATATAAAACACAGTGGCTAGTTTTAAGATGAGGCAGAAGAGAGACTCTCAGAGTGTGAAGACAGCTTTTATGAATTAAGTCAATCAAAAATAAAAAAAACAGAGAACTAAGAGGAATGTATAAAGCCTACAGGAAATACAGGATTGTATAAAACAGTCATTAAGAAACACAGGCGGGGTCCCTGTGGCTCAAAAGGGTAGGGCGGTGGTCACATATGCCAGAGGGTTCAAACCCAGCCCCAGCCAAAAATGGCAAAAAAAAAAAAAGAAAAAGAAAAGAAAAGAAACACAGGCATCCTTGAGGGTGAAGGAGAAAGTGTACAAGGGCTGGAAAACCTATTTGAGGGAATAATTGAGGAAATATTCCCTAGTCTTGCTAGAGATTTAGATATACAGGGACAAGAATATCAATAAACACATAGGAGAATCACTGTAAATAGATAATCACCAAGACACATAGTCATCAGACTGTCCAAAGTCAGCACAATGGAAGAACTCCTGTGAGCTGTGAGGTGAAAACATCAAATACCACATGAGGGAAATCCCATCAGGTTAACTACAGAATTCTTGGTGGAAACCTTATATGCCAGGAAGGATTCAGGCCCCATCTTCTGTTGTCTTCAACCAAACAACTGCCAGACTAGAATTTTTTATCTTATAAAACTAAGTTTCATGTGTGATGGAAAAATAAAGACTTACCTAGACCAGCAAACACTGAGGGAATTTGTCAAGATCACATCTGCCCTGCAAGAAATACCAAGAACTGTGTCATATGTAGATCAACACAATAGACACCCCCACTGTAAAACCACCCCAAAACTAAAGCACTGAGCTCATATAAAACAATAGCACCAGGTGAAACAGTAATAAACCAGAGCAATAAGGAATAATTAAACAGGATGAACAGAACATATTAATTCTGTCAACCCATGAGAATGGTTGGAATAACCTACTCAAGACATAGGGTGGCTGAATGGATGAAAATATTCAACCCAAGTATCTTCTGTCTTCAGGAAACATTTCTAAACTGTAATGAAGGGGTCCTCAAACTTTTTAAATGGGGGGCCAGTTCACTGTCCCTCAAACTGTTGGAGGGCCGGACTGCAAGCCCCAGGATGAGTTGGCTACTAAACAGGACAGGCAGCGGCGGCAAAAACACCCAGCAGGCCAGATAAATGTCCTAGGTGGCCTGCCAGGCCGTAGTTTGAGGATGCCTGCTGTAAGGACTCATACAGACTTAAGGTGAAGGAATGGAAAAATAAAAATCCATGTACTAGAGCAATAGAAATCAAAAGAAAACGAGTAGCAGTTCTCAAATCACATAAAATTAACTGTAAATCAATATTTAGTATTTTAAAAAGACAGATTGTCATTATATTATGGTAAAGAGAACAATTCAACAGGAAGACATAGCAATCCTAAGTATTTATGCACCTAACACAGAAACACCCAGATTCACAATGCAAACCCCTCTACATCTAAGCAAGGAGATAAATAGCAGCATTTTAGTGCTGGGGACTTCAACACCCCACTGACAAAACTAGGCAGATCATCCAACCAGAAAATAAACGAATACTGGACTTAAACAGGACTCTGGAACAATGGGACTAACAATTATGTAACATTTTACACAACTACAAAATATACCTTCTTAATCAGTACATAGAACATTTCCAAGATGATCATATTTTAGGCCATAAAACATGTCTCAACAAATTCAAAATATAGTAATAGAAATCATACCATGTGTCTTCTCAGACCACAGTGCAATAAAACTATAGAAATCAACTTTAGAAGGAACAGTTCTGTACAAATTCACGGAAATTATCCTGCTGCCAAATGATTACTGGGTCAGTAATGAAATTAAGATGGAAATCAAAAATTCCTGGAACTAAACAACTAAAGGGAAATAGCCATCAAAATCTATAGGATTCAGCAAAAGCAGGTCTAAGGGGAAAATTCATAGCCTTAAATCATTACATCAAAAACACAGATCACAAATTAACAAAGAACTAGGGAATGAAGAACAAGCCAGTCCCTAAACCAGCAGAAGAAAATTTTAGAAAAACTCTTGTAGATGTTGGCCTAGGGAAAGAATTTATGAAGAAGATCCTAGTGGCAATCACAGCAACAACAAAAATAAATAAATGGGACTTAATTAAATCAAAAAGCTTTAACACAGCTAAGAAAATAACCAATAGAGCAAATGGACAACCTATAGAATGGGAAAAAAATATTCACAAGCTGTACGTTCAATAAAGGGCTAATAAGCAAAATCTACAAAGAACTTAAGCAAATCAAACAACCCCTTTGAAAAAGTAGGCAGAAGATATGAACAGAAGCTTTTTTTCAAAAGTAGATAAATGACTAATAAACACATGAAAAAATACTCAGTGTCACTAATTCAGGGAAATAGAAACACAGTGATATACATGTCTCACTTTATTCCAGTTTGATTGGCTTTTATTCAGAAGTCCATAAACAGTGGACATGGGTGTGGATGCAGAGAAAGGAATGCTTGTGCACTATTGGTGGGACTACAAATTAGTACAACCTCTATGTAAAATAGTATTGAACTTCCTCAGAGATCTAAAAGTAGACCTACCATTTGATCCAGTAATTCTACTACTGAGTATTTACCCAAAAGAAAAGAAGTCATTTTATCAAAAAGATCCCCACACTTGAATGTTTATTGCAACAAAATTCACAGTTGCAGAGACATGGAATCAACCCAAGTGCCCATCAGTTTATGAGTGGATTAACAAAATGTGGTATATGCCTAGTATGGAATACTATTCAGCCATGAAGAAGGATGAATTAAGGCCTTTTATAATAATTCAGATGGAACTGGCGACCATTATCCTAAGCAGAATGTCTAAAGAATGGAAAAACAAATACCACATGTACTTGCTATTAGGTTGCAACTAACCCATAAGCCACGTGTGCACAAGGGAAGTAAAAACCAGTGGAAATCGAGCAGCGGGTAGGTGGGGAGGAGAGGATGAGAAACCTACCTATCATACAGTGAATACTATCTGGGTGATTGGCACTCTGACTCAAGCAAAACAGAACTGATACATGTAACCAAACACATTCCTATCCCTGTTATGTTTTGGAAAAAATATATTGGCTGAACCAGCATTTATCATTTGAAGGCCTGACTTAAGTATGGTATTATTGGGTTGTGAAAGCACAGCCACAAAAATTGCACAGATAGTATGTTCTTTTAATACTCGGGAAATGGGAAACATCTGTAAAATCTCTATAACTCATGAAATTAGAAACTGAAAGTCAAATTTTTGATACGCAGGAGGGGAACTATTGAAACCAAAGTGACTTATCAACATTTTCAGTATATGGTAGATTATTAAGAAGGCAGCAGACTCTTAGAAGCAGACCCTGTAGCCCCAGTCAAGCCTTCAGACTATGTGACAGGTACCTATATTAGGTTTTAGAGCTACTCATTTTTCTGTAATGAGATAAGAAATTTTTCTTATGGGATGAGAAATTAACTATAAATGCTACTCAACTTATGATGGAGTTACATCCCAATAAACCATCATTAATTGAAAATATTGTAAATCAGAAATATATTTAATACACTTAACCTACTGAACATCATTCCTCAGACTAGCCTACCTTAAACATAGTCAGAATACATATATTAGACTACCATTGGTCAAAATCATCTAAAACAAAGCCTATTTTCATGTGTTGAATATCTAATGTAGTATTTTTTTAACTTTAAACAAAATTTTACACAAAGGTTGTTACATGATTGGACATTTTCTACTTTGTATACAATTATTCTTATTCTCTACAGAAAGCCTGCTTCTTAACTTCTCACCTGGTGAGATGTAAGCACCAAAATCTTAATGTTAACAGAATATTAGTAAAAATGTCTCAGTCACTTAAGTTGAAAGCCGTCTATTAGTACATGGCTCTTGCTTCCAGTATCAGGAACATACAAATGTATTTTATTCAAAAATGCAAATTAAATTATTTGTAGGCATGGACAATGACAGCAGTAAACTATTACAAATTATCAACTGAAAACAGTACCTGGTGGTTATAGTTATTCTCCTAAACACCAGCTGGCCTTTTCTTTAGTCATTTTCTTCAGCCGACTTATCTGAAGTTAGTGGGGAGGAACACTGCCTTGAGCTTCCTATTCTAGATCATTATACTAATGGTAAAGCACTTCTAATAATTAGAACATGCCATCTCTGATGCTGCCTCCCATGCCAGCCATTGCATCTATTCCAGGTCCTTCTCTTCTTTGGGAATCTTGATGACTTCAGCTTCTACTGTAGTTAACAGAGAGGCCGCCATCACAGCATCCAGCAAAGCTGTTTTACAGCCTTTGTTGGTCACGATCTCTTTTTCTGCTATATTCACAAAATCTCCAAACATAGCCTCACAGCCAACTTCTAAGGAACTTTGCATAATTTTCTCATCTACCAATGATCCTTCAATACCTACATTCTTAGCAATGGTCACTGCAGGAATTTTGAGTGTTCTTTTAATGATTTCTATACCAATAATTTAGTCTTCATTAGCTGGAGTTAATGAGTCCAAGGCTAAGTGTACCTGTGCAGGTAACTCCTTCCCCACTTCCCAAACAATGCCTTCTTCAGCATTCGCTCTTGAGGCTCCACGGCCATCTGTAACTCTTTTCATTCACTTTGACATCATTTGTCCTCACAATCTTCAGCACAGCTTCTCCATCTGAAAGTTTTGCCAGACATTCTTTTTTTTTTTTTTTCATATTCACGCATCGTGATACCTGACTGTGCCATGATTTCTTGAATAAGTTTTTCAGTTCCAGCCTTGTCAACTTTTCCTTTTAAGAGCATGATGTCATCTTTGGTCACAGCAACCTCTCTGACTTCTGCCAAGTTATGAGGCTGAAGGTCTTCAAGATGTAAGGTCATTTCCTCTTCTCCAAACACTGCACAGCCTGTAGCAATAGCCATGTCTTTAAGTTGGTTCTTTTTGTCATCATAAGACCTGGAGCTTTGACTGCTATAACCTGAGCCTATTCAAAATGAGCGTACGTAGAGTTTTCCATCAACATCTTCAGCAGATATGACCACGGGCCTGTGATGAGTATTGGCAATTTCAAGAGCAGATGTAATGTACTGGACACGAAAAATTTTCTTTTCACTCAATACAACATAGATATCTGGCATTTCATATTTCTGACCTTTCATTGTGTTAATAAAGTATGGAAAAATACAGGTTTGATCAAACTTCATGCCTTCAGTAATTCCCAATTCGGTGTTTTTCCATCCCTTTTAGTGTAATGACACCTTCCAGCCTTGTTCTTTGTATCAAAAATTCCGTTGCCAATGTCTCCATTTGCAGAAATCCTAGCAAGCGGAGCATTTTCTGTGGGGCTGTGGGAGCACTGGCATAGTTTTAGACTGCACTTACAGCATCAGCAACAGCTAACATCACAGCTCTCCTGATTTCCACTATACTAGCGCCTTTGCTTATCTTCTCTAAGCCTGCCTTGGAAATAGAGAATGCTAGCCATCCACAAGTCTCTTTGTGTTATTAGTAACATCTTGAACAAGTTTAACTCCAATCATTTTATATTCATCCTGTAAATCAATTGACTTTGCATCAGTCAGACCCTCTTCTCATACTTTGGGACCTCCCCAGCTATGTTCAGTGATCACTATTCTCTACCTTGGCCTCACTGTAATAGTTACAGCCATTGGCTAAAAGGTCTACACCTTGAAGCTTTACAGCTCAAGTATCTGTACCAAATTTTACTTGGCATAAGCCTGAGTAAGATGAGGAGCCAGCGTCCAGGACACCAGTCTCATTTAATTCAGGACTGTGTCTAATCAAAGCATTTCTGCTGGGCAGGGGCAGAGATTGCACATGGCAAGGCAGGTCGTCAGTGTCAGTGAGGGCTAAGGTGAGTTATGAAGTACTATACTAAAAGTGAAAAACAGAATAGTTATGTGAGTACCACTGTGAAGTTGAAAATTGTAAGTTGAACCATAAGTCTGGGACCGTCTGTACTCTGAAAGCATTTAAAATAAGCCATTATGGTTTCTTCTATGAGTGTTAGACTGAGGATTTAGAAACAGGTAAATGTATCCTCTATTTAAGAAATTGTATAAACTACTGACTGATTTCTTTGTACCCATTCAACTTCAGTATGTAGTATGGAGTTATTGAATAGTAAAATTTAGTGTACATTTGATGCATTATGACATCTTTGTATACAGTTCAATAGAATTTTCAAAATGTGCACCACCTTGGTGTGGTCTGCAGAAATCTCCAGAGAATTCCTTTCTTCTCTCTGTATATGGTGTGCACTTCATAGGTCACTTATGCTGCATGGTTTTGATATTAGTGTGTTTTTCTTGTTTTGAAACAAATTTAGTTGATATTTCTAGAAGTGTTTTTTTAATTTTATTAAGAAATATATCATTGAATTTAAAAATTAAGAAAAGCTTTTAGAAAGTGACATTAAAAAAGGAAGACCAGTCTGGGCGGTATGGCTCAGGCCTGTGCACTCTGGGAGGCCAAGGCGGGTGGATTGCTTGAGCTCTTTTTATGAATGAGTTGTGGGAGTTTGTACCTAATCATTTCAACAGCATTTTAAAATTAGCATCATAAGCTAATTCAGTTTGAAGAGTTCAACATTTGGCAAATGGTGATCACCTTGCATAATGACGTGTCATAGGTATCAAGACCTCTCTGTGGGCGGTGCCTGTGGCTCAGTGAGTAGGGCACCGGCCCCATATACTGAGGGTGGCAGGTTCAAACCAAGACCTGGCCAAACTGCAACAAAAAAATAGCCGGGCGTTCTGGTGGACGCCTGTATTCCCAGCTACTTGGGAGGTCGAGGCAAGAGAATTGCCTAAGCCCAGGAGTTGGAGGTTGCTGTGAGCTGTGATGTCACAACAATCTACCCAGGGCAATAAAGTGAAACTGTCTCTAAAAAAACAAACAAAAAAAACAAATAAAATAAAATAAAATAAAATAAAATGGATGAACTTTACAAAAAAAAAAAAAACCTCTTTGTTATAGAGCAGGTAGCATATAGTGGGGAAAGAGCAAAGACAAGTATCAGATAATTGAGACATTATGACCGCTAAGAAATAATTTAATCTTTAAAAAAATGCAAGCAAAGACTAGCCATTCTAAGGAGTAATATGGAATAAAGACATTCTTCACCCTTGTTAACACTGATCTGTAGATTGATGGCTAAATAAATGGCCACCAGGTGGCCCAAGGGAGTACTTCAAAGGTGACTGTAGTGATAGTCAGCAGTGAGGTAGATAGCACTTTTTTTTAGGATGAATTAACTTAATTGTCAGACTTCATGATGACAGCCCTGATGGCCATTCCAGAAAAAGAGTTCCCCTCCTGCTTCTAAGGGTAGACTACGTGCTGGCGTTGGTGCCAAGCTTCCAAGGGGGGAAGACTTTAAAGGTGGCTGCAGTCATATGCAGCAGAGAGGGAGGTAAGCACTTTTTCTAGAGATAGTTCATGAACTTAATTGTCAGACCTCATAAATCATTGGAATTCTATTCCAACTTTTGTAAACAAGGGGTTAAAATGGTACCAGACTAGTGGAGCTAAATAAAAAAATTGCAAGTCCACAATGTGATATTCATGATGTCATAATATTTGAAAAGGCTGTCTAATATTTTAGTTGTTCATTGTTACTAACTTTTTTATTCTTGCAAAAAAATTTCAAAGTAATTGGAACATAAGTAGTGTGGCAAAAGATAGCAGTGGAATGGGAAGAAACCCGAAACCGCAGTTTGACACATTTGTTGGTATTTCCTCTTTAAGGTTCTAGCTTCTTAGGTCTTTTGAGATGGCTCCTGGAACTAGGAATTGGAAGCTGTAGTCTGCTTGGCATACACTTTTATTTTAGGTTTTCAAGGTAACTTCTTAGTAGTTGAATGCCATAGCTGGATTTATGGACTCCACTCCTTGACATATGAGCATAAAAAGCTCATTCCAAATTCCGTTTTGTTTCCACGTTGAAAAAAGAAGAAAAAAAGCACACGTCTTAAAAGTGCCAGTGGAGAGAGCTTTCAATACCTGAACTAGTGGATTTTTATTTTAAGTGTAACTTTCTTGTGTAGCAAGAATTCTAATACGTGAGCATAGCAAATGAAGTTTCTGTTTTAGAAATATATCTGCCAAGTGGATCTTGTCTGGATTTTTTTTTTAATTGTCCAACTTTGTCTCTTAGCGAATAAACTTTAGCTTCATTGGAGCTTTACATTTGAACTCTGAAACTCACTTTATAATACCTGGTTCTATTACTTTGACAAACTGTTAAATTGGCACAATGCTGTTTTACAGTAGAAAGGAGTTAGTCAACGGTTTGGAATCATGGTTGGATAAAATGAGGGGACCTGGGCTCAGGGATCGGTTGCTTTATAAGCTGGAAAAGGTCAGTCAGCACACAAGGAAAGGACCTGCATGAATGAAATGAGGAAAATGTGAAATGGTAAACTTTGGCTGAAGGACAGGTAACATCAGCCAGCTTCAGTAAGCTTCCAGCAGTGACCTGCAAACAACAATTTGCATTTTGAATCCTTTTTGAATGCAGATTCATTAGAGCATTTTTTATGAAATGCTAATCCTTTTAAAAAATACTGTCAAGATTATTTTTATTTTTTCCAGCTTTATTGGGGTATAACTGACAAATAAAAATTGTGTATGTTTAAGATATACATTGTGATGATTTGATATATGTATACATTGTGAAAAGATTACTGTAATCAAGTTAATTAATATATCTGTTACCTTACAGTTACCATTTCTTTTGAAGATGAGAACACTTAGAGTCTGTAATCTTGGCAAATTGCAAATACTTAATATTATTAACTATAAATACCATACTGTACACTAGATGCCCAGAACACATTCATCTTAAAACTGAAAGTCTGTTCCCTTTGACCGCTCGCTCCCCAAACCCAGGTGCAAATCTCTTTAAAATCTAGATCAGTGATTTTTAACCAGTGTGCCAGGAGAGGATCTTAGGTTTGCCACGAAAGTTTTTAAAGATCTTAATTAAATTATTTCAAAAGAAGTTCAAAACACAGTAAGTGTACATATCAAAATTAAAATCTCCTTAAATTGATTATATTAGTATATCATTGTCATAATAAATGTTTCACTGTTATAATAAACACCAGCTTATTTCTAAAGTGGGTGGCGTGTAGCCTTCAAAAATAAGGTTTTGCAACACGTCCATAGATGGCGGAATTTGACAAAGATTTGCCAGTGAACACCAATATATGTTGAAATCACCCAAGATGAATGAAGCTATATGACTCAGTAATCCCTCCTTATGCTTGAAATAGAAAGGAGGTGTAGCTTGTACTGAACATGTCATATGGTTCTGTCTGGATTTAAAATAGTGAAGTAGCTGGACACAATTATCTTGTACATCCAGGTTTTGAAAAATTTTCAAATGTGTTTAATTAACACCTGTATTTCTGTTTAAGAAGTATGAGTTATTTCCTTATTATTTTTGATTTGGCATTTTTTATTTTTATTACATAGCATTCAGTTAAAATGAACAAGTTTTTAAAGAAACAAAAATTAGAAAATAATGCTAATGTGTCGAATACTGCTTTATCCAGGACATTGGCAACAAAATTGAAAACAATTAGTCATCAGTATAATGAAGGTTATTTATCATTCAGTCTCATACATAGTAAAGGAAATCTACCACATCCCACATGTGTAATTTCTAGGGAATCATTAGCAAATGAAGCTATGGTTCTTAGTAAATGAAAGAGAAATTTACAATCCACACATCACCACTGCTCCAAAAGCACTGGTATATTTCCAACGAGTTACAGGCAGTAGTACTAAACAAAGCAAAAATATGGACCAAATCTGCAATGGTATCAGATAAAGCACAAGAAGCAAGTTACATAGTTGCAGAAATAGTAGGTAGAAAAATAAATGAAATCTCTGATAATTTAAGAATCTGTTATCTTACCAGCCTGTTATACAATTGTAAAACGATTGTTTGGAGAAGAATGCAAAAAGGAAATTTTAAAAATTCTGCTTTTATGTAATATAGTTTCTCAGTGTGTTAAGGATTTATCTGAAAATATAGAATTTCAAGTAATATCTCACCGCAAAGAAGTAAATATGTTTGCAATTCAATTGGATGAATCTACTGACATTGGTGGCAAACCCCGCCTTTTAGCATTCGGCAGATTTGTCTATAAAGAAGAGATCATAGAACAGTTTTCATTTTGTTGAGCACTCCAAACAACAATAAAAGGCCAAGATATTGTTGATTTCATATGTAATAACTTTAATTCTAATAATTTGTCTTGGGATTCCTGCATAAGTATTTGTATGGATGGAGCCCTATCTATGTCCGGCGGTGTAAAAGGATTTGTTATACTTGCTCAAAGAAAAAAAAATCCAAAAATTATTTTTACACACTGTTTTCTACACAGAGAAGTGCTAACGTCAAAATCATCAGTGTCTGAATTACAAAAGGTTCTAGACAACACTATTAAAATTATTCATTATGTAAAAAGACCACTGCAATTAAGATTACAGAATTATGTTCCTCAATGGATACTTCTCATACGCAGCTCTACTGCATACGGATATGAGATGGTTATCTTGAGCAAGAGTTCTATCAAGATTTTATGAATTAAAAGAAATATCAGCCTTTTTAAAAATGCATTATTCTAAATTAGGCAGTTTACTTTGTGATGAGGTTTGGTGTAATAAAGTTGCATTTCTTGAGATTTATTTCAGTGTTTGAATACTCTTAAGAGTATGCAGGGAAATCATGAAAATATTGTCACATCTACAGACAAATTAATGCTTTCAGAGAAAAATTACTGCTCTGGAAGGAAAGGATTAAAAGAAGAAATGCAGTAAAAATATCTGAACTAGTTAAAAAGGTATAAATTCGATAAAAATAATATTGAATAAATTTTACAAACTTTAGATTTATTGTACATAAATTTTGAAAGATATTTTCCTACACTTACACTTGACATGATGTCTCTGGGTTGGGTGAGAAATCCCTTTGTTCTAAGCATGCAAACGTCAGCAAATTAAAATATTACAGAAGAGGAAGAGTTAACAGAAATGAGAAATGACAAAGGATGGCAGTTAAAATATTCAACAACAGATATTGCAATCTTTTGGTTATCTCTCAAGGATGAGTTCCCAAATGTTACCAAAAAAGCAAAAGAAATGCTTTTTCCATTCTCAGCATCATATTTGTGTGACGCGAGCTTTTCTGTAATTAATAATATTAATATTAATTGTTAATAATATTAAAAACAAAAATCATGGTTAGAATCCTTGGAAGAAGATTTTAAGAGTATCCCTGTCCAAAATTTGACCTGGCAAAGGATATTCTAAAAAAGGTCAAGCTCAGATATCTCATTAAATGTTAAACTATAATAAACAGAATAATAAATATAAATATGTTTTTTAAAGAATTTTGTTTACTTTTTATTGTGAATTATAATAAATTGGTTTTTGTTTTATTTTTTGGCCAGTGTGAGAGCCAGACTAGCTCCATTTTGTTGTTTACTGCAACTGCACAAGCCTCATTCCTAGCTGTTTACTGCATAAGCTCCATTCCTAGCCCTTCACCCCAACCTCTGCCAGTAAAATCTGCAGGGCCACTCCCTGCTGCCTCCCCCACCCCTGGTTCCACAGCCATTGTGAACCATAAACTGAGTGACCTTAGGCAAAGCTGCCATAAGAAACAATAAGTTTCTATTACCTTGAAATACAGGTATTTTCCTCCAGTCACCTAGAGACCCCCCCACCCCTCACCTATACCAATCCAAATTCTCCTTTACTAGTGAAATCATCAACCACCAATGCAAATCCTCCTTTACTAATGAAATCACCAGCCACTGATCAAAAGTGTACTCGTACCCTTCTTCCCTTCTTGCTTTCTGTACCCCATAAAAACTTCCTCCACCCCAGGTTTGAGGCTCTTCCTTGGTGTGTACACCAGTAGAGACCAGACCTGGGTTTGAATAAATCTCACCTCTTGCCTTTCACATCGGAGTGTGTCTTGGATTTGTCTGCTGGGGCCATTTGGGGGAATTTTCGGGCACAACATTACCAGAGTGGAGTACCATGGCGTTATCAAAGCTCTCACAGCAACCTCAAACTCTCAGGCTCAGGCAATTCTCTTGCCTCAGTCTTCCAAGTAACTGGGATTACAGGTACCCACCATGACTACCAGCTAGTTTTTCTGTTTTTAGTAGAGAAGGGGTCTTGCCCTTTCTAGGGATAGTCTCGAATTCCTGAGCTCAAGCATCCACCCGCCTTGGCCTCCCAGTGTGCTGGGATTTACAGGTGTAAGCCACTGTGCTCACCTCTTTTCAGTAACTTTTAAGTAATGAGAATCTCTATATCTTATGTCTGTGGGTTTGAAAATGCTTCCATTTCATTACTGTGCTATTTACTCTCCTTTGCATTTATGAATATTCTAGGAAAAACAGGGCAGAAGTTGGACCTTAAAAAAGTGGATCTCTATTTACATTCAATTTGAATAAGCTTCTGTTTAAACAGGGAAAGTAGGTTTCCAATTTTAAAACACTAATGAATAAGAAAAATGAAGATAATGCTATGTTTATTCTATTTGGTGCTAATGTGGAATGCTATTGGATGTGTTCTTTGTCATTTTAATCCCAGAAGGCTTTTTTTTTTTTTAAACAGTCTCCACCTGCATTCTTTTTGAGATGTAATCATTCAATGTCTACAAACAAGTGGTAACATTATTATGTATTTCTGTCCCTTTCATTCTTTCCAAGAATGAGAAATATCCTTTTTCTTAGAACCAATAGCTCAGGCTGGACACCAGTGGACTCATTACCATTCCATTAATAAGCAGAGGCCTCAGGAGAGACCAGCTTTTTCAAGCCTACAGTCTATTATATCTCCCACTTGATTTTCCCAACAGAAGCTTCTCTGGTTGGTATCTCTTTCATTTCATCATTCCTTTTATAAAAAGAAACAATGGAAACAAAGTCCTGAGATTAGATTGGTGATACTGAATAATTCTGACAGCCGGTGACAATACTGACAACCTGAACCGGAGTGCTTACATTATTTATGAACATTAAATGTCACCAATTTCCCTTTCATCAGATAATTTCAAGAGATAGACACATTTCTGTGGGTGAGAGGGAGTATTGTACATGTGCAGGCCCTTTCTGCCTTCCCCTCCCGACGCCAGTTCTTCTATGTATTGCACTGGCTCTGTGTTAAATTCTTGTGCCTGGGAAGAAAACAGGTGCAAATGAACATGTTTCAAGTTTTACTCCAAGTCTCGGGTCAGGTTGCTTGATTGCCATGTCAAGAATGTTCTAAACCACGTGGGACCCTCTGCAATGTGAAATCATTAAGAAGTCAACTAATTTTTAATTTTATTTTCTATGTTCCCTTCAGAAGTCAATTATCAGAGGAAAATTAGCCGGAGTTGAAAGGCAAAGATGATATCCTTCTGTTTCCTTTTATTCCTTTGGTGACTGGGAAGGAGGGACTTGAATAATCAAGGGAACAAACACAATCTATATCACTGGAAGGATCAGTGTGAAAAGGAGGTTGGAGTAGCTATTTAGAGATATTTAACTAACATTTCCTAGAGATCCCAAGGTTTTTCAAAGCTTGCTAAGTAGTTATGTATGGATTCACTTCATGTCACACTGGCTTTCATACTCTTATCCATCCAACTTAAATAGTAAAGCATGTTTCAAAATCAGGAATCCTATAAAGGGATCTTTATGGGAAAGTTTTGTTTCCACTGTTTATTATTCCATTTGTAGCATTTGAAAGGAATCCTGAAGTTCTTTTTTTTAATATTCAAATAGTACAGTACAAATGTTTTTGGTTACAATGGATTACCTTTGTTATGCTTGAGTCAAGATTATAAGTGTGCCCCCACATACTGTTCACCACTATATTGTTAAGTAGGTTTTTGTCCCCCCCTCACTTGATTTCCACTAAGTTTCAATTCTGTGTGCTTATCCATCGGTTAATTCCAATTTCATAGCAAGAAGATAAGTTTTTTTTTTTTTTAACATTCTTTAGATATTTCACTTTGGATAATGGTTTCTAGTTTCAGCTAAATTGTTGCAGAAGGACTTAATTCATCCTTTTTTATGGCAGGGTTTTATTCCATAATATTCTTATATCACATTTTGTTACCCCACTTGTGAACTGAGGAGCACTTGGGTTGATTCCACATCTTTGCGATTGTGAATTGTGCTGCAATAAACATTTGAATGCAGGTGTCTCTTTGACAAAATGACTTATTTTTCTTTGGGTAAATACCCAATAGTGGAATAGCTGAATCAAATGGTAGGTTGGCTTTTGGTTCTTTGAAGAATCTCCATACTGTTTTCCATAAAGGTAGTCCTAATTTGCAGTCCCACTAACTGCGTGAAAGTGTTCCTTTCTCTCTGCATTCATGCTAGCACCTATTATTTTTGGACATTTTAATAAAGGCCATTCTGATTGGCACCAGGTGGTATCTCATTGTTGTTTTGATTTTCATTTCCCTAATGATTAATAACATCAATCATTTTTTTCATGTTTATTGGCCATTTGTCTATCTTCTTTTGAGAAGCTTCCACCATTACGAAGGTGGCTTCTTCTTAGTGATACAAAAGTGCTTCACCATAGATAAATCAAGCTTGTCAATTTTATTTATCTCTTTAAAAAAAACCCAACATAGTTTTTTTCATTGTTCTGCATTTTTTCTTCTAGTCTCAATTTTATTTCTATTCTGATTTTTATTTCTTTTCTTTCTGCAAATTTTGGGTTTAGGGTTTAGTTTGTTTTCACTTTTCTAGTTCCTCATAGGACATGATTAAGTCATTTATCTGAAATCTTTCTGTTCTTGTAATGCAGGTATTTTTGCTATAAACTCCCCTTTTGGTATTATTTTGCTACATCTCCTAGGTTTTGTTATAATTTCATTTTAACTTGTTTCAAGAAATCTTTTACTTTCCTTCTCAAATTTCTTCATTTACCAATTGACCCTTCAGAAGCATGTTTAATATCCATGTATTTAGTTTCTAAGGTTTCACTTTCTGTTGATTTCTACTTTTATTTCATTGTGGTCTGAGACAGTACTTAACATGATTTAAACTTTTGGGGATATGTTGAGACTTGCTTTGTGGCCTAACATATGGTCTATTCTGCCAAATGTTCCATGTGTTTATGAGGAGAATGTGTCCTCTGTAGCAGTTGGGTGAAATATTCTGTAAATGTCAGTTAGAACCATTTGAATATAGGCAGCATTTTGAGTTTTGCTGTAAAAAAGAGAAAGAAAATGGGGACTTACAAGAAAGAATGTGAAATGGAAAGAAGAAATGACAGCTTATTTATGTCTTGATAGGATAACCCACAATAACTAGGAGATGCTATATAGGAAGCATAACAAGCATTTTTGGCATTCTACCCATATTCCCTCTCCCCACCCTAAAAGTCAGCTGAGCTCTGATGCACAGTTCTCTACTTTCTCTCATCCCGATGACTCCTTTCCTCCCAGCTCCTTTGTCTTTAAATAGGGATATTTTTGGATCATGGTAAGTCAAAATTCAGTAAAGTGAACACTCACAGGAGTAGCCTTCAACTAATATAGCAGAGAATTTGTAGATGAGTACTTAAATGAAAATTAAACAAAAAGTCAGTTAATTGATTAATATATAAAATTCATGATCTAAAAATCAATATAGGCATTTATAGTAATTTTGGGCCATTTTTAAGCTTTAAAACTTTAATATAAAAAATAATATAATACAGGTGCATAATGCCTGTTAATTTAATTAGGAGTATAATTTAAAGTGATAGTGTAAAAAATGAATAATAGACTTAAGAACACTGACATGTTAGAAGTACTCTAAAATCTTTTTTTTGAGACAGATTCTCACTATGTCACCCTATGGTAAAGTGGTAGAGTACTGTGGTGTCACAACTCACAGCAACCTCCAACCCTTGGGCTTAAGTGATTCTCTTGCCTCAACCTCCCAACAATAGCCACAATGCCTGGCTATTTTTGTTTGTTGTTATAATCGTCATTGTTGTTTAGCAGGCCCAGGGTGGGTTTGAACCTGCCTGCTTCAGTGTATGTGGCTGGTACCCTAACCACTAAGCTATGGGTACCGAGCCAGGACTCTAAAATCTTGACTGTATAAAGGAAAATATTGATCCATCCTATATTCACATTCTATTCCAGCATCATTTTTCCTATGGTTACAACAGGAATGATAGAGAGGGACAAGTATTTTATTTCAGTTATGCTCTAGAAGCTTGTTTCAAATACAGATTCTCAGACCCCACACCAGACCTCTTGAATCAGCATCTACCTTTTCGCAAGTTTGGAAATATGTGTAGGCATTACATTTTTATAAATGCTATCTACAGAGTAAGCATGGTATAATAGTAAAATAAGTCAGAAATAGAATTAGAGTATACTACATGTATGCACAGATTCATTTTTATTTTATTTTTACTGCTTTCTCAATTCCTAACTGATTGCTACATATGAAGAGGCTGGAATTATTCCTAACATTTCAGGTATTGACTTTATTTCTAGAAGTTTTCTTGAAAAATTAAGACAAACACTGAGAAGTCAAAAACAGAACTAACACATCATTTAACTATGTAATATATTAAAAGAAAAGAAATGCTTTTTTTTTTTTTTGGGAAAAATCATTCCTATGTGTAAATGCTTAACACATAGGAGAAAGGTTAAATAAACTTGTGACATCCCTACCATAGGTTAAAAATTATCTGACACAATAATATTACCATGAAAGTTATAATAAAGATGAAAAAGTTTGTGACAAATAGTAAAAAAGCAAATTTATGTGTGTGTCATGATTACAACCATGGAAAAAAAACCCCTAAACATATGTAGAGGAACATATCAAGATCTTATCTAAAGCAAAACTTATTCCTCTCCTAGTGGAACTCTAAGTCATTTTAAAATTTTGTCTTAGTTTATATAATTTTCCTAATTTCTGAAACTAGACATATGAATTTTCAAATAAAAAATAAAATTCATTTGGAAAAATGCCTTTTGCAGTAAAAACACCAAAGGCTAAAATTGGGATTCGGTTTGCTGAATATGAATAAACACAGATACAATAAAATAGGGCAGAAGAAAAAATTCTAAGTTGTCCTAAATTCTTTCTCTTACTGAAAATAGGACAATGAAAGAATTCTGACTTGCCCTAAATTTCATATGTTTCTGCTAAGTCAGCATTAGTAAGATAGAAGATGCCATTTTTGACATATTTCTGATTGGCACTTGTAGCAGTCAGTGCCCACCAATGTGTAATTGAAAATAGCTTTCAGGGAGTCATTACCTCCTCTTAAACTATAAATATAGAGAGGATGATCTGTGAATGTAGCAGGGAAAAGGAGGGAAGAGAAGCCATCCACAGAACCATTCTGAAATGCCTACCGAAATTTGTGGTCCAACTTTATCTTGAGTAGCAGAATAAAACAGAGAAATAACTCTATGTCCTTTTTTTTTCTTAAAAAACTCCTGATTTCTAAACTTATTAAAACCAATCTAGACCCTTCATTTTAATTTTGAATAGCTAAATTGTAATTTAAATAAAATGGAAATAATGTGTTACCATTTTCAACAGCTTTCATAGTGCCATATTTATTGATTAAAATAATTGGTAGCAAATAATATCACTTTGTGGAATCACAACAAACTCATTAATTTCTTTTTAGTGTAAATATCTTAGTTCTGCATAACTTGAAAAGGATCTTCACATAAGATCTTTAACTTAATCAAGTTTGATATGGATAACTGGAAAACCTCAGAACGCCAAAACAGATAATCCTGAGAGGTTCATTATTGCAAAGAAATATACTACTACTTAACTGCTTTTTGTAAGCTAAAAACCTTAGTTAATTAAGAAAAAGAATGACAAGAAGAATGTAAAATCTTCATCACCAAAATTTTCACCGTGTGTCTGTTACTATGTTTCTGAAGGGATAAACAACCCTTCAGAGCAATGTAAAGACTAATTTAAAATGCTATCCCCTACTCCCACTCCCATTCACTGCTCTATAAAAGTCTTTAGTCAGGAAGACCACTGACCTTATCCACTGGGACATTAAGAAAATGTGTAAGGATATATTATTAGAACAGCTATCCTTATATTCATCAAAGCAACTAACTATATATTTTTTTTAATACCAGATAAAAGCTCTTATGGATTCAATTGGTCACTAGGTGAACCCCATGTTAATTAGCTCTAAAAATTCAGCATTCTCAAGCAAAACAATATAGTATATAAAAAAGAACTTTTTCCATGTAATTAACATAAAATCATTAATTCCTACAGTTAGAAGAG
>CAUYQV010091487.1:0-29365 GCA_963574575.1 Galagoides demidoff | reverse complement strand
AGTTAGGGTGCTTGATTTCGGGGAAAAGCCTAGTTTTAGGGGAAGCTGAACTAAAATGGCGGTGGGGTCTTCAACATGGCGGGGGTGAAATAGGGAAGTTCTATAATTAAGCAGGAGTCTGGTGCTGGCCTGGCTCTCACATCTTCATTTAAGTATCTAGAAGGCCTTAAAGTCACAGGTACCCCACCCCTGGTCTAGAGTCAATAATCAGAGGAGTGAGAAATATAAGTATAAATATTAAGGAAACTGATCACACTTATTGCCTAGAAAAGTAAACATAAGGAAGCGATATGAGAACCTTAATATGTTTAAGTTGTTTTAATGGTAAATTTAGAATGAAGGACAATATGCATAGCTTGTGTCAAACAGGGTTGTGTTTACATTTGTATAAACATAGATTGTTTCTAATTCTTACACAGAAAGGTAGTAATAGTTGTGGTCCATGAAAATTTTACTTTTCTCTGAATATATTTTGTAGCATTAGCATTTTTTTTTTTTTTTGCAGTTTTTGGTCAGGGCTGGGTTTGAACCCACCACCTCTGGTATACGGGGCCAGGGTCCAACTCCTTTGAGCCACAGGTGCTGCCCAGCATTCACATTTTTAACTAGGGCATATATGAACAGATCAATTTTTTAAATTTAAATAAAATTGCTAAATTGTGTATAAGGCATCCCTATTACAGATATTTGTTGTAGGGTTTACTCCAATAGAAATAATGGTTGGGACTTAAATAATGATTATGCACTATGTGTCAGAAAATCAAAGAATTATCTCAAATTATTATAAGGAAGGTATTTGTATTTTAAAAAGTTATATTGAGGCTGGGCACAGGGGCTCATATCCTTTCATTCTGGGAAGCTGAGGCAGTGGCTCAATTGAGCTTAGGAGTTCAAGAACAGCCTGAGCAAGAATGAGACCCTGTCTCTATTAAAAGTTTAAAAAAAAAAATTAGCTGGATGTGATGGCACACACCTGTAACTCAGCTATCCAGGAGGTTGAGACAAGAAGATCACTTGAAACCAGAAGTTTGAGGTTGTTGTGAGCTATGACACCATGGCACTGTACCCAGGGCAATAAAGTGAGACCCTGTCACAAAAAATAAAATAAAATAGCTGGACGCCATGGCATGCACCTATAGTCCCAGCTACTCAGGAGGCTGAGATAGGAGGATTTCTTGAGTCCAGTAGTTCTGGGCTATAGGGCACCATGCTAATCGGGTGTCTGCACTAAGTTTGGCATCCATATGGTGACCTCCCGGAAGTGGGGGGCCACCGGGTTGCCTAAGGAGGGGTGAACCTACCCAGGTCAGAAACGGAGCAGGTTAAAACTCCTGTGCTGATCAGTAGTGGGATGGTGCCTGTGAATAGCCAAGGCACTCTAGCCTGGGCAACATAGTGAGACCTGGTCTCTTAAAAAAAAAAAAAAAAAGCAAACAATAATAATAAATAAATAAATAAATAAATAAAATTGAGACTCAGCAAACTTAAGAACCTATTCAATATCACTCCTATATGGAAAATCAAGGTAGAATTTGATTCCAGGTCCGTTCAACTTTTAGCTTCCTGCTTGAATGTGCCATTTGGTGGAAACTCATGGCAGACCACCCCTAGGATCTATTTCAATCTTGTTACACTATAACTTCTGAAAAGTTAGATCAGAGAAATGAGTGGTTTCAAGTCTTTTTAGTTATTGTTATAAAGTCAGAAAGACCGTCTGGTAAATAAGTAAGTAGCTCTTCACTTTTGAAAAATGAATGCTGGAAATGCTAAGGTTAATAAGAGCAAAGTTAAAAGGGATCTCAGTAGAGAGGTTGAGCAAGATAGCACAGGCACACAAAGGATCTTGGCAGATAGCCTATACAGGCATTTAGAATAAAGATAAAAGTTCAGAGTTACTTAAAAGATAGCAGACCAGCCAGTGAAGATATTCAAAGAACAGGATGAAGTAATTACAGCTGGGAAATAGAGAAATGAACTCAGGCTCTTGTTTGGGATATAATAAAAGAAGGAAAGCTGAGAAAAGCAACAATTTCTGTGGTTCACATAGCCAATCCCAATACTATTCCCAACTTATCTCCCAATTTCGTTCACATTCTCACGATTTTGTCTGACCACTTGGCTGATTATAGTAGAAATGACACATATTTCATTGACCTTTCAGTACATTCTTATTCGAGATATTCCCTTAACAATCAATGTTTTAGTTTTTGTTGGAAAAATTATAGCTGCACAAGCTAGCCAATTACCATATCTGATAGTAAAGACTGGCCGGTGGGTAAAGATGCTGAAGTAATATTTTACTTTATATTTCTTTATTGTGCACATTATAACATGTTTTCCAAAGCTTTGTTTAGATTAGGAGATACTAATGAGGCCTGACTTTATAGAGGCCTAAAAAGTATTACAAACTTATCTGAACCCTTTAGTTAATGTAATGTTTATTAACTTTATACAATAAAATTAATTTAGATGATATAAACTTGGAATTTGAGATAATCCACTCTGTCTCTGGGCTAAGTGGGCTTCAGATTTATTAGAAAAGAGTATGTTTGCTGAGACAATAAATTGAATCCTTTATAGGGCAGCATTAAAATACAGTAGAACCTCTGTAAGTTGACCACACAAAGGACTGTAAGAAACTGGTCCACATACAGAGGTCGTCAATATAAAAAACTAAGCTTACTGTGCTGACACATACATGTGGTTCATGTCTAGTCTATGAAAATTAGGTCACCTGACAGGGGACAGTGGCTCATGCTTGTAACCCAACCACCCTGGGAGGCTGAGGTGTGTAGATTGCTTGAGCTCAGGAGTTTGAGACCAGCCTCAGTCATAGTGAGACACTTTCTCTATTTTCTCTACTAAGAAATAGAAAAAGTTAGCTGGGCATGGTGACACACACCTGTATTCCCAGGCACTTGGGAGGCTGATCTAAGATCACTTGAGCCCAAGAGTTTGAGGTTGTTGTGAGTCTGATGCCATGGCACTCTAGCCTGGGCCAATAGAGGGAGATTTTGTGTAAAAGAAAGAAAGAAAAGAAGGAACAAAGGGAGGGAGGGATGGAGGGAGGGAGGGATGGAGGGAGGGAGGAAGAAAGGAAGGAAGAAAGGAAGGAAGGAAGGAAGGAAGGAAGGAAGGAAGGAAGGAAGGAAGGGAGGGATGGAGTGAGGGAGGGGGAAAGGAGAGAGGGAGAGAGAGAGAGAAAGAGAAAGAGAGAAAGAAAGAAAAATTGGGTCAAATGAAGGATGTCAATACAGGAAGATCATCAACTATGGAGATTCTACTCTATTTAAAGCAGAAGGAAAGTTATTTTCCAAGCATCTTCTAGAACAGTAATTTTCAACTAGGGGTGATTTTGCTTTCAAGGGACATTTGGCAATGCTGGAGACATTTTTTTTTATTTTCACAACTAGTGTGTGTGGGGTATGTTATTGACCTCTAGTTGACAGAAGCCAGGGATGCTGTTAAAACATCCTTCAGTACACAGGACAGCACCCTGCAACAAAGTGTCATCCAACCCCAGATCCATTAGTGCTATGAGACTGGGAAACTTGTAAAAGCTCCTTTTATCTTGTATCAATATGCTTATTACACACTATTGCAATTATTAAAGTAGACCCCCTAAAACTTCCATAGGTGGTCTTTTATTGGCTTAGGTTAATTATTGCCTTAGAAATCATTCATACGGCTATCCATTATTCTTTTGGTGAAAAATATTCTGATGGAAGACACTGACTTGAGAGTGGGTGTCTTGAGAGTGGGTTGCAGCCACTCCCCTAACATAACGCTTAATATGGCCCCAAAACACAAAAATGACTGAACTAAATTTTTTTGAAATCTTTGTATCACACCACATACAAATTTAAACTTGTCATTTTTCCCTTAGACTAAATATAATCCAAAAGAAAATTTAATTCAATTTTTTCTCATTTACATAAAGACTCATCTTGGATTTGAAAAACTTAGATTTATTTGAGAAAACAAATTAATAAAATTGCACATTCTAACAGTTGGATTTAAAATAACTATGTATTGTATAATACATACTACTAAAAAATAAATGTGCCTTAATGGCAAAACCACGAGTGTGATTATTTTTACTATATTATTTATTATTTAGTAACCTGACTTATATTGTCCAAACTAATTGTGCACATTTCCAAAATGTACTTTGTGTTATGTTACAAAATTAAAATTGGATATAGAAATCAACACGTTTAGACAAAGGAAAAAAGAAATCTAAGTAGTTTTGCTAGGGCCTCCAAAAGCTATTAGACCCTAGGGCAGCTTTGTATTAATTAATATAGCTTTGCTTTAATGATATACATTTGTAATTATGCTCTCTTAAGTATCTAAAGGACCTAATGTGTTTCAGAGGAAAAAATATATATTCAGACCTCACAAGACCCTTTATAAAATAAAATTTAGTTCTATTTGTTATAAAGAAATGAGAAAAAGAAGCCAAGGTAACATTCTAAAATCAGCAAGGCAAACACAGAGAACTTTTTCCTTTATTTTCAAAGTTTTTTTCTAATTTCCCCTAGAAAGAAATTATTATTTATTAGTATTTCTGAAAGTTAAAAAAAAATCCAATAGGCAGATTCAGGGATCAGAAGGTACAGCAGAATTACACCAGGTTATCTAATCACTTCCATCCTAGAATCAGTGGGCATTCACTAAAAAAATCTTTCTCCCCACGTGTTTGAATATTTAAAAAGGATTTCCATTTGTAAACTTAATTTAGGTTCTACATTGGAGGTTAGGAACCTATTCCTAAAAGCATGAGATTACCTAGGCATTAAAAAAATCTACTTTGGGTCTACTAAGAACATTGCAAAAAGGTACAAAGACTTTATAAAAGTAAACAAAAAGATAAAAATGATCAAGTTAAGATCTATGCTTAACCCTTCTAAGCCTTTCTTCTGGATGCTCTTGCTCAGTATAATAATGAAACATGGGACTTCTTGACCCAATTCTGCTACTGCTTTCTGAGTAAATTTAGAAAATCACTTAACTACTTCCTGACAGTTTCCTATGTACAGTGATAACATCAGTACCATATATCTTGTTTTTTCAAAGTGGAAGATCATTTATCAGACACAGAAAGACTAAGCAAACAGCACATTCAATGATTGCCCAACATGCAGGTGGTTTTCCACGAACACCAGTCTGCATCCTCTGTGGTTCTACTGAGCATAGGCATGTTCTGCTTTAGTCAGAATGACCCTATGATGCAGTCAATGCTTATTAAAGGAATAATAAGAGTACACAGAAATTGTCAGATTTTATGAACCATGCTTCAGCGGTTCTCAACCTGTGGATTGCGACCCACAGTAAATGTATTAAAGGGTTACAGCATTAGGAAGGCTGAGAACCATTACTATAGGGATAGACACAACTACAAAATGCATGTATGTAACAAATGAAAGCCTTTCAGATGAAGTTGTTAGCTGAACTCTTGCAATTCTTTGTGCTTTGCATCTCATTCATTAAAACATTATTTGCAGCTCTCCAAGTTTGTGACTTTTTTCTACAGGTGCCTAAATTCTCATAGCACAGAGTTCTGTTGCTTTGCAATGTGTGAGCAATGCAAATCTGAGGAGAGTAAATGGTCCCTCACTGGAAATGAGTATGAGCTCAGAAGCAGATTAGAAGTATAAACAATAAATCCTCATGTTGTTTACCAGATTTGCCTGGCTGCACACTTGACCTCATACCTATATTTGGAGACTATATGTGCATATGAATGGAGAAACCTCTCTTATGATACCAGTGTTAAAATCAAGACAGAAGCACTCTTAAACACAGATACCTTTGGTTTTCTAAGTGTTATCCAAAGTCTCCCCACAAAGGGAATAGAAATGTGGTCAGATTTTGCTCCAGATTCTAAGGCTCTGTTTCCATTTTCTTTGAATACTAGAAGACAGTCTCACTAACAGCTTACAAACTTGTCTCACTTACAAACTTGTGAGAAGTGTGTTGGTCATGATTTTTACCATGGAGCTTCTAAAATTCTTGAAATACCCAAGAGACAGAAACATCTTTGGTACTCAAGAGCTGATATGCAGGATCACACTTGAGTTTATTGAGATGAAGTAACTCATGGTGGCCCTTACATAGACTCAGACTGGGGGTGTGTCAGAAAGACCAACCATGGGACTTCAGGGGTGGGACATTCATTAGCACATCTCTTGAGAGGGGAAGAAGATGGAAATCTGTGGCCATCAATTTCATTAGTCATGATTATGTAATAGAATCACAGGAAGACTTTGGAGGCTGCAAGTCGGTGGAGCTTCTTATTTGGATTGGTGGACACAGATGAGCTGGGAGGGTGACACCCCACTATCCCACAAGAAGATGTCACAGAAGCTCTGTATCAAGGACCCTGCAAGACCTTGCCCTATGTGTCTCTTCATTTGGATCCCCCTAAATTGTATCTTTTGCTGAATTCTGTGAATCTTTATAATGAACCACTAAATGAGAAGGGGTCATGGGTATGCCCGAATTTGCAGCTAATCAGAGACATGAATGACCTAGGGATGCCCTGAACATGCACAGCCATCTGCGGTGAGGACGTCTTCTAAAAGACTGAGCCCACGATTTGTAGGATCTGTGCTCCCTCCAGATAGTTGGTACTGGAATTAAATTGCAGTACACCATTTTGGCTGAAAACAGAGTAAGTGTTCCCAGGACTGTCATGTGAACATTAGGATTAGAAAAATGGCTGGTATATCTCCTGTACCTTACTGGCTCCCTGGTCTTTCCTCTACTAGGAGCCTTCAGCAATAACTCTCTTCTGGGAGATGCTGAGCTACGCTGCCCATCTGAGTTTAAGGAAGGACATACTGCTCTCCCTTCTGCTACTCAGTCCCAAGGCTGGAACAGGATCCTTTTCAGTGAGGTGGACTTTCTTAAATTCTTAGGACTAATAAAAGTGTAGTGCAAGACAAATCCTTAGGATGGTCTTGTTTCCTAGACTGTCATGTAATGGCAAGGTCAGTGCACATACCAAGTAGGCTTACTCTTCCCATTCACCAAGCTCTACCCCATGTAGTTGCACAAAAAGATGGGAAGACTTCCTCTAAATGTCTATCTGAAGTTTGCCTGTTCAGTCTCTACTTCTCACTCACAGATAGACCTTTTCCTAAAAAGGTAGTGTGATTGGTGGTGTGACATTCAACCGTTCAATGCAGAATGGTCAAGTTATATAGCCTAAGAAATATTTTAAAAATTAGAATAGCTATCTGAGTTCCTCAGTCTTGATTTCCATATGCAGGACATTCATAGCCTACTCATGAAACTGGAACAGCATTATCCCAGATATTTCCTTTCCATATCTTTTTTCAATTTATGGCAAATTTCAGACCTTCATGTTTTGAGCAGGAAAGCAAAAAATAAGTGATACTATATAGGTTCAGATTAAATTCATAACAAAGAAACATTTTAAGTTATAAAATCTATAGAAACTCTTCCAAACCTATACCCAATTCTCATTATCAAATAGAAGAGTCAGGTCCTCCAGATAACCCATTCAGTTCCAGGGTCAGTTGAAGAGATTTTCTTGAGAACAATGAGCTGGTGCTCTCTTTATATAGGCATTCCCTGACTTACAGACATCCAACTTATATGTGACTCACACTTACAAACAGGGGCTATTACAAATAGTCGGTAAATGTACTTCCTACAACTTGCATACAAATTCAACTCAAGAACAACCTATGGAACCTACCTCATTAGTAACCTGAGTTACATAGTTATGTAGTTTTATAGCTAAAAGACTCAGGTGCTCTTCTTAGGCCAAATAATTCTTCCCCAAAGCTGAACTAAAATTCTCCCTCCAAGTTAAAACTGATTTCAATATTGCTTAAATGATCTTTTTGGCTTTTTCTTACAGGTATACACCTATGGTTCAATATACTGTGATCTAAAGAACATACTATAAGGGGTGTCAACCTAAGTTGATCATATTCTGTAAACATGATATATTTTATCCAAAACAGCTGGGTCATACTTAACTTTGAGAACTCCTTGCCCCTTAGACATTTTGCATCCTATGTGGAAAAAATTATTCCCATGCTCCAGGCTGAAAAAGAATACCACTATCTGGCATTAAGACTATTTGCAGAAATAAGAGTTTGTTTTAAAATTAATATTATCTCACAAAACAGATAAACTTCAAAATGTGTTCAATTTCCCTTTATTTGTAGGTAATAATAGGCAACATCTTTACCTTTTAAACTTTCACATATTTTTATAAGTTGTTTATTTAGCTAAATACAACAGCATTTCAATAATGTGCATCTAAAATTTTACTCTTGATTTGCTTGTAACTGCAGACCCTGGAGGTTCTACATACCTGGTGCTGATCTTTTTCCACTCCATTTCGGATAAATAATTCTTGCCTATCTTTGCTTCCATCTCATTTGAAGCAAAGCCAATATTTTCTTATCTGCTTTTAGATGTTTATGTACATTCGATACGCATCTGCCTGTCCCTAACATTAAGGCAATCATATCTCTCCAGCATATTCTTTGCTTAACAATAATCTCACCAAATGACATTAATATACAATTTCTGATGTACAGATATTATAAATCAAAATAACTGGATGGTTCCTTTATTTTTATTTGGTTAGGAACCATGCTATTTCTCATGCTATAAGCTACATGTGGCTTTAGTGGATATGATTTCAAGAAATTGCTTTATTCTTCACTAAGAAAATTAACAATAATGTCCTTTCTTATCTGGAAAGGAGGTAGCAACAAAGTCTTTAGCATACAATGGGAGGAATTTTGCCTCCTTTCTACCTGCTCCAAGAGCCCCTGTTCTCATGCTCAGAGTATATGCCTGATTCTTCGCCTGAGAGTGGTGACATGGTTAACAGCAGGGATAATTTTGTAATTCAGCGATGGCTCACACAAGGCTATACCTGTGACAGTGGTGTGGCTCTTGAGGGAGGGGAAGAGGAACTGCCCGTGGTGGGCTGTCAACTCCACCCCAGGATCCCTAAACTGTTCCTGCCTCAGGGTAAGACTCAGCTTTGGTAAGTCTCAAATGAACTATGCTCCCACAGAGAGAGAGGCAATTTTCACCTCTGCAACAGGAGGGGGGCCAAAAGTATGACAGTGCCATTGGCAAAAGACGACCATCCCTCTGACCCCACTGCCTGCTCCTCCTCTCCATAATGGCTTCCAACACAGGAGCCTACCAGGCAGCCAACCAATCCTTGTCAAAAGGACTGACAGAGAGAGTCAAATGGAATGTGGGCATTTTTACTCATTTTTAAAAAATAAGCTATTATGTTATTTATTGCCTTTTGCAGTAAGCCAGGAAAAAAGAAAGGAAAAGAGGTTACAAAAGAACATCAAATGTTTTTATTGTATTTGTGATCCAAACAACAGCATGAAAATATAAAAGTCCCTCAGGAAAAAGGACTCCTTGAAGGGAGTCTAAGGTTGGAAAAGAATCTGGTCTCACGTTTTTATCCAAATAAAATATTTAGCACATTTTGAATTCCATCAGCTTTATATATATTTGTGTATATATATTATGTGCTTAAAGGTGTGTATATATATGTATGCACACATATAGTTATTATAGATTTATATAACAGTCTTCCTCAAATTATCATATCATATGCATCCATTTGCAGCTTTCATTTTGAATGAATAAATGCATAAATATTTCATACTAAATAATGTCACCTATGGGATAATCACTAATTACTTTTCTCTGAATTATCATTGAAATTGTGTTCTTACCTTTAAAACAACATATCAGTAATCTTCTAACTATTACACAGTAGTTTCTTTTTTGCAGTTTTTGGCTGGGGCTGGGCTTGAACCCACCACCTGCAGCATATGGGGCTGATGACCTACTCCTTTGAGCCACAGGCACCCATGTTATACGCAGTAGTTTCATTTCAGAATTATATGAGTTGCTGAGAGATGGGATAGAAGAACTGGCCACTCTTTTTTCTTGTCTCCCAAATGATGAAAAGAACAGCGTTGAGTTTTTCTTTGGGTCTCAGAATTTTTGCAACTTCTCTAATCCTTTTCATAAGGGTTTTCACAAATTCATTGAGTTTTGTGGGAAAATAACAATTCAGAAAACTGTGCACATTATTAATCTCTCTTTGTAAACCTTGGCTGTAAATGTCTCAGTCGAGCTAGTGGACTCTGGGACGAGAGAGGATGCAAGGCAGCTTCTTATCAGAGAAATGAGTGGGCAGCATTTCCTTGTAGTGACTGTGACAGCAGTGGTAATGCTGAGCTACAAGGACATAATGATAACAGGTACAAAATGACACACTGTTCTCTGAAATGCAACATGGATATTCTCAACAATGGAAGACAGCTGCAAACACAGCAAACAAAACCATGGGCCTGTTTTGTTTTTTTTTTTTTTTTTCTGTTTTTCCACCAAAGTCAGAAAAAGAAGAAAGACAATTAAAATTACATTTTGTTTTCTTTTTTCTTCTCTAACAATTTTCTGAGAAAGCAGCAAGAGGAAGGACGGCTTTTGCTGCACAAGCCCAGGTTTTGGAAGAAAAGAGGAGGTGAAGAATCAGCAGGTAAGCTCCTAAAATGTGAAGATGAGGTGGGAGAAAATTGGGGTCTAGCTAATCTGAGGGTCATGAAAATGGGTACGGGGTGCAGACATACAGATGTCTTTTGTGAGTGAGGGGAAGGAGAGATTGCCAACAGTTTGAAGCAAATAAAGAACCCGTAGGAAGGATGTGTCTATCCACTGGGTGCAAGGAAAGCACAGGAGTCTTCCTTGCACTTGACTGATTCCACATAAGCCACTCACACAAGACACATCGTGCTCAGGTTTGCTTCCTACATCTAGGTCAGCCATGAACAGCAGAGAACCATCAATCATTCCCACTCACAAAATGGAGTGAGCGTGATTGATTGCTCAGGGCTGAATTAGCCCTGCCTGATTCACAGGAAATCCTGATGGAAACTGGGAGCCCTGAACTGGAAACAGGTTTTGGCCTGGAAATGGACCCCAAACCTTGGGGCTATGCCCAGGTGTCCCCCAGTCAATCCAAATCCACAGCTTTGGGAGGAAAGCTGAGTTTTACACATTTTGTTTTGTTTTTAACACTTTTAAAGATTTTCATTGTGGCAAAAATGATAAATGTGATATTTCCTTTCCTCGTTATTTTAGGAGTAGACTCTAGTATCTTCATTAAGAACATGTTTATTTCTCCTTCCCCAATGTCAATAACAAATATGTTGTATTTTAATGATCTATTTTTAGATATTAGATCCATTCTCAATGTGATATCAAGAAAAATACTTTTCAATAAATGCACTTTGAGCTATAAAGAAGTGTCCAGCACTGTGCCAGATGATCATGCAGTTGATTCTAACTGAAAGATATACATCTTCCTACATATTCATAAGTAATTAAAACATTATTTCTCACCTTAACAACATTAACGTTGCATTGCCAAAAATGAACAAAATAAAATAGATGGGCGTACTCCTTTCAGTAGGTAGAAAATAGTAACTCAGGTCTGATTTTCTTATAGTCACATATGTAATAGCTAAAAGGGTATTGAATATGAAACATATTAACTATGTGTGTAAGTTATTCCAGGACACACATGATCTGCGATTAAGAAAGGTAACGTTACACCACACAGCCAGTAGACGCAGGAATCCTGCTGTTTCTGATATATTGCTTGAAAGCTAGAAACCTGCTCTGAGCAATCATCAACTGAATTTAAAAATGAAACTAATCCTTTCTTGATATTCTTTGTCTTATAATGGATAAGAGTGTCTTTATTGTGCAGCTATGGCACAAGATATAGACATTACAAGGCCTCTTCTTCCTCTCTTGGATGATTTGCTACCTTTATTATTATTTTTAACTTAGAAGCAAATTATTTTTCTTTTCTTAATGAAATTTTAAACAGCTTAAACACAAGCTTGGTTCTGTAGATGCTTTAGGAAAAGGAAATGCTTGACATTTCTTACACAAGACAGTGGTGACAAGCTCACTTCTTGACAGTGGTGACAATCACTCTGCTCCTTTTGAACCTCTGACCTTGGAGGCTTACAGATCAGCTTGAGCTTGAATCTGAACTCTCTCAAGACCTAGTAAGGACATTTATTTTTAGTGGCAAGCCCCCTCATTCTTGGAATTCCTCCTTTCTCCAACTCTGACACAATCTAAGTTTAAACTTCTGAGTAAATTGTGGGGAAATTTTTGAGAGCAGGCTCTTAGTTGCTTTGGGGTTGTGCTATTTTTATTAGCAGTGGAGGTCCCTTCTTTGTTATTCATTATATTTAGGTCTAACATTACATCCATTTCAGTACATACTTTAAATGAAGAAATAAAAAAGAAATGGATTCCAAGCAATGTATCTGATTCAGATTACAATCTCTACAGATGGGAAGCCAAAATCAAACTCTAGACAATTTGAGGCTAGCCAAATTTACTGTCTCTGTAATGAGGCCTTCTGAGATTGCTCCCTGAAGAGTCATGTCTGGGATTGGAGTGGTGTGAAATGTTTCCCTATCAAATACACATGTGTTAACATAGCCAAAACACATGAAGAGGTCTCCTTTTTTCTAAATATATCCACCACTCTTTTTGATACTTTATAAGGACCTTGTATTTTATAAAAATGAGTTTTTGAACAAAACTACTAAGCGGCAGGTGACTTTTTTAAGAGGAAATAATGTGGCATATGTAGCTTCTGAGCATGTCTTCAGGTCTGAACCTGTTGGAAGGGGAAGCTCTGTATCCCAAGAGTAGGCAGCTACGTGGGGCGTGATCTAACGTCTGAGAGTCAAACCACTTCCATCTCTGGCTTTTCCACCTGAATAGCTTGCCATTTGTTTAATTAAAAGCTTTTCAAAATATATTGCGAAACAGAGTTCGGAAGGAAGAAAGCCTACTCTATTGTTTATCCATTACCTTAATAATTTGAATTGATACTAACTGAGAGGCACTCAGTGAAGACCCAGCAGTCAAGTGCAAATTAATGGTAGGGAGGGAAGCAAGTTCCGTGGCCTGGGGTTCTATCAGAAAGGACAGCATTATCATCACAGGAGTGCTTCAGCCCCAGAAAAGAGGGCTTCAGAAGTGAATAGAAGAAGTGGCAGAAAAGTTCTCTAGAAAATTTTCTAGAATCATAAAATACTAGATTTTTAAAATGTACACATTATGTATAAAAATTAAAAGAAGTTCTTTAAAAAAAAAAACCTTTTGGCTGGGACTCAATTATTCTCAGTTTGTTCTCTACACCTGGTCCAATTATTCCCATTTTTCCCCTCATTTTCCCATTAGGGAAACAAATTGTATGCCTGAGGTTACTGAGGCTTGTCCGATTTCCTTACCTACCCTCTTCACCTCAATACGTCAGCCAATAGTTCTGCACAAAATCCTATCCTCAGGATGATGCTTAAGCACATCTTTAAGTGACATCCTCCTATTCTGCTGGCAGTCAGTCAGATACATAATCCAGGACAGGGTTAGTGATAATTTTACACAAACTAACAAGGTAAGGCTGAAGATATTGGGCCAGCATAAGACAAGCTGGAAGAGCTGGGAGCTGGGAAATGGTAATTTTTGAGATGTCCTCCTCTGTCTCTTATTTCCATTTTCAATGTTTTCATCCACCAAATAAAGATATTAATATAAAGGATTATAGAATGAGATAGAAATACCACTAGGGAAATAGCACCTTTGGATCACCTTAACTTTATAGGCAAACTCACCAAAGCAATGTTTATGAAGACCAGTGAACTAGTGATACAGCATTTCCGCTGTAAGACTCTTTCTGGTCCTAGGCAAAATAAGATGGCAAAGTATGCTTTTTCATTCTCACTTTTGTTCTTCTGTAATTGTGGAAATACAATCTAGCTTTGAGAGTGGCTTCAGCTTGCTCGGTTTGTTTAAGAGTAGAGTCAGAAGTCATGGATCTTAGGGAATATGAAATGCAAACTAGGGAAAATGTTCTCTCTGAACTATGTTTAAAACCACAGAGTGGGAGACTGTGATGCACGGATTTTACATAAATGTCAGGGAAGAGAACCCTGCCACAAACACCTTCAGCCGTATTTTGCTGTATCAGATGCTGAAGTTGATTTCCCAAGACAGTATGCTAAATGTATTATATATGAACACTAGTGGTGGGTGTCTCCCACGAAGTACATGATGAGGGGAGGGTGAGGGAGAGGGACAGAGGGAGAGAGAAAAGAGGAGAAGGAAGAATAGAAAGAGAAGGAGGAGGAGGAAAGGGAAGAAGCAATAAAGAAGCAGGTAGTCTTTTTGTTAAGAGACCAGATTTCTGGCTTCCGTGCATCATCACTTAGGAGCATTTGACAACATTTATAGGAATGCTTGATTTTCACTAGGCAGATGCAACAGGGATATTCCGTGTGCACAGGATAGCACTGTGTCACGAAAATTACAAAAATAATGTCTGGGTTTGTGACTCATTCACATCAGGAAAGGAATGAAATCCTTGGTGTATTAGCACCCTAGAGGCAATTTCATATATATTAATTAAGTAAGACTTTTATTTGGGGCTGGGCAGCAGCACCTCTTGCTTGTGGTTACAGCAGCGTGGACGTCATGGGACTCTTACAAGGTTCTACTCTCAATTGACCTTATACATGCAGTCCTGGTCTGCGGTATATACAATATCTATAAACACATATGTGATAATATTTATTATCAGCCTACATCTTAGTTGCCCTGTTCTTTTGACTTTAGTTTGATGACAATGATGGATATGAATTCCAAAATGTTAGTTTCATGATTTTTTTTTTCTTAGTCTAAAATAAATATCCCTTAAGTACTTTCCTCCTCGGGCAATGTGTTTCTCATTTGCTGTGACACTAAGTGTATAGGTATGGCTGACCGCTAACCTGACATGTGCCTGTCACCAGGGACTGCTGTTTCTTTCATCTCCTTAATGGACATTTCTCTACAGATGTCTCTGGCCTACCTGACTGTAATCCTTTAAATTTTAATTCACTTTACATTTAGCCTGGTCATAAATACCATTTAGGTACCAATACTCTGCTTTATGCAATCCCTGAGGTAGTGCTTTTATTTTAATGAGGCCATTTGCAACTTAAGAGCAAAAAAAAAAAAATCCATCTTTGATTGAATATATTTGTCAGTTTTATTCCCGATTGGCATTTTCAAGGAAAAACTTGGATAAAACTAGGGAATGGCTGCTTACCAAATGGAATAAAAGTTTCAGTATGCTTCTACTTTTAAAATTAACTGAATAAATGGTTTTTGAAATTCATTTTGAAAACATCAAAGTCAATCATGGCTACACTCAAAAGTAAAATCCAGAATTAGGTTATGTTACAAATGAAATTTCCACTAGCATTTTTTTTCTATTTGAAAAGAAAAAAAAATTGAGACTCGAGTTAATAAACTATGAAGGTAGCAGGCCAGCATAGAAACACGTGGGGGTGTCTACAGGAGAATACGGGTAAATAGTGGCAAGTTGTCAATTCTGTTATTTCATTCTCCCATTTGCATTCCAATGTTAGTCTTTTTACAAGTAATACACTATTTTTTTTTTGTCTCACAGCATGTGGGTGCAGGTGAGTGGCCATTGAATCTTTAGTCAATTGGAAGTTTGGTATGAAATGAATTTTTAAAAATGTCTCTAAGGATTAGATATGCCTAGTTCTCTGATTATGACACAAAATTCTCCACTTCATACTTTCCTAAAAATATTTTGAGATGCCCTCTATATTCATACAGCCTAATTTCTATGCATATGAGATCACAAACATTATATTAGAATTTTGCTCTGTATAAATCAATGGTGATTGTGAACTGTTTTATTTTGGGGTAGAGACAACAGACATGTTTAATTTGAGAAGTCTTTGTCTTATTTTCTTGATAAGAAATAATACTTTGACTATTTAACATGCTGTAATAAATATGTTAGTTTTAGAGTATAAATTTAATTATTAGGTTTAGTTTTTCAACTTAGGTTAACAATATTACTTAAGAATTACAGTAGTTACTTTTCTAAATAATATGGATGATGATTTCATCATTTAACACAAAAGAATAATACTTTGTATAAGGGCTTTCACATTCTTATTTTCATTTAATCTTTCCATCCAATTTTAAGGTGTTGCCATCATTATTTGACAAAGGCTCAAAGAGATTTAATGATTTCCTTTATAATAGCTATAACATTTCACATTTTTTAATTTTTTTATTAAATCATAGCTGTGTACATTAATCTATCATGGGATACAGTATACTGTTTCTATATACAATTGGAAATACTTTCATCCAACTGGTTAACATAGCCCTCATGTCTTTTTCTTAGTTATTGTATTAAGACATTTATATTCTACCTTTAGAGAGATTCACATGTACCCTTATAGGATGAACCATAGGCATGATCCCACCAATCACTCTCCCTCCACCCACCCTCCACCCTCCTCTCCCCTCCCTCTCCCCTCTCCCCATATTCCTGGGCTAAAATTGAGTTATAGCTTTCCTATGAAAGCTTTAGTTTCATAGTAGGGCTGAGTACATTGGATACTTTTTCTTCCATTCTTGAGATACTTTACTAAGAATAATAATTTCCAGCTCCAACCATGTAAACAATGAAGGAGGTAAAGTCTCTTTCTTTAGGGCTGCATAGTATTCCATGGTGTACATATACCACAATTTATTGATCCATTTCTGGACTGATGGGCACTTGGACTTCTTCCATGACCTAGCAATTATGAATTGGGCTACAATAGACATTCTGATACAAATATCTTTATTGCAGTGTGATTTTTGGTCTTCTGGATATATACCTAGGAGAGGAATTATAGGATCAAATGGCAGATCTATTTTTAGTTCTCTAAGTGTTCTCCAGATATCTTTCCAAAAGGAACGTATTAGTTTGCAATCCTACCCAGCAGTGTAGAAGTGTTCCCTTTTCTCCACAGACATCCCAGCATCTGTGATTTTGGGATTTTGTGATATAGTCTAATCTTGCTGGTGTTAGATGATATCTCAAAGTAGTTTTGATTTGCATTTCTCTGATGATTAAGAATGGTGAGCATTTTTTCATATATCTGTAGGCCATGTGCCTGTCTTCCTCAGAGAAGTTTCTCTTCAATTCCCTTGCCCACCCTGAGATGGGATCACTTGTTCTCTTCTTGCTAATATGTTTGAGTTCTCTGTGGATTCTGGTTATTAAACCTTTGTCAGGGGCATAATCAGCAAATATCTTCTCCCATTCTGAGGGCTTTCTGCTTGCTTACTGTGATCTTGTCTGTGCAGAAGCTTTTTAATTTGATGAGGTCCCAGTAGTGTATTTTTGATGTTGCTTCAGTTGCCCGGGAGGTCCTCCTTATAAAATTTTCACCTAGGCCAATTTCTGCAAGTGTTTTCCCTACACTTTCTTCTAGTATTTTTATAGTTTCATGTCTTAAGTTTAAATCTTGAATCCAGTGACTCTATCTTAGTTAGTGCTGAAAGGTGTAGATCCAGTTTCAGTCTTCTGCAGGTCACCAGCCAGTTCGCCCAGCACCATTTGTTAAAATAGGGAATCTTTTCCCCATTCAATGTTTTTAATTGGCTTGTCAAAGATCATATAACTGTAGCTGGGTTCATCTCTCGGTTCTCTATTCCGTTCCATACATCTACCTCTCTGTTTTTGTGCCAATACCATGCTGTTTTGATCATTATGAATTTATACTATAGTCTGATGTCTGGTAGCATGATTCCTCCTGCTTTGTTTTTATTTCTGAATAATGTCTTGGCTATTCGAGGTTTTTTATGATTCCATGTAAAATGAAGTATTATTTTTTTTGAGATCTTTAAAGTATGACAGTGGAACTTTAATAGGGATTGCATTAAAATTATGTATTGCTTTGGGTAGTATGGACATTTTAACAATGTTAATTCTTCTCACCATGAGCATGGTATGTTTTTCCATTTGTTAACATTTTCAGCTATTTCTTTTCTTAGAGTTTCATAGTTCTCTTTATAGACGTCTTTCATGGCCTTTGTTAGCTAAACTCCCAAATATTTCATCTTCTTTGGCACTACTGTGAATGGAATGGAGTTCTTGATTATTTTTTTAGTTTGACTGTTGTTGGTATATATAAAGACTACCAATTTATGAGTGTTGATTTTATAACCTGAGATGCTGCTGTATTCCTTGATCACTTTTAAGAGTTTTGTAGTGGAATCCCTGGTATTTTCTAGATATACAATCACATCATCTAGGAAGAGTGAAAGTTTGATCTCTTCTGACCCTATGTGGGTACCTTTGTTCACCTTTTCTTGCCTGATTGCAATGACTATGACTTCCATTACAATGTAAAAAGCAGTGAAGACAATGGGCAACCTAGCCTGGTTCCTGAAAGGAGTGGAAATGATTTCAATTTAACTCCATTCAATATGATAGTGGCTATGGGTTTGCTGTAGATGGCCTATATCAGTTTAAGAAATGTCCCTTCTATACCAATTTTCCTAAGTGATCTTATCATGAAAGGATGCTCGATATTATCAAAAGCTTTTTCTACATCAATTCAGAGAATCATTGATGAAGGCTTCTAATGCTATTAATTACCCTAAAGACTGCCTTTGCAGTGTCCCACTAGTTTTGATAGATTGTGGCTTAATTATCGTTTTGTTCCAGAAATATAATGATCTCTTTCTTGATCTCATCTATGACCAGCTATCATTCAGCATAAGGTTATTTAGTTTCCATGATTTTATTGGAGTAAGAAGACTTCTGTTGCTGTTGAGTTCAACTTTTATTCCAGTATGGTCTGGAAGATCCATGGGATGATTTCTGTTCTTTTGAATTTGTTGAGGTTAGCCTTGTGACCTAAGATGTGATCAATTTTGGAAGATGATCCATGGGCTGATGAGAAGAGTGTGTATTTGGTTCTGTTAGGATAAAGCATTCTATAAATGTCTGTTAGGTCCATTTTTTTCTAGGGTTGTTTCAATAATAACTAAACATTAATTCTTTGTGTAGTTTCTGCTTGGAGAATCTGTCTAGTACTGCCAACAGGATGTTAAAATCTCCAACTATTATGTATAGTGTGGTAAGATATCACATTGTTCACATCAGTTAAGGTTTGTTTTGTATATCAAGGAGCATTTGGATAGGATTCATAGATGTTAACTACTTAAATATCTTCATAATGTGTATTTCCCTTGACCAGTATATAGTGTCCATCTTCGTCTTTCATTATTTTTGTTGGTTTGAATCCAATTGTATCTGCATACAAGATTACAACCCCGGATTTTCTCTGCTTTTCATTTGCCTAGAATATCATTGCCCATCCTTTAATCCTGAGCCTTGTTTTATCCTTTGGGTAAGGTGTGTTTCTTGGCAGTAACTTATGTCTTGCCCAAATTTTTGTATCCAGTTATCCAGTCTATGCCTTTTTAAAGAAAATTTCAAAGCATTCACATTCATTGAGAGAATTGATAGATGTGGAAGAATTTTGATCATCACATTTTTCAGAAGTCCAGAGCTTAAATTTATGCCTCCCACCACTGTGGAAGCTAGGCTTTGTTCTTTAATTTCTGGGTATGTTTACTTTGGTGGTGTAACCTGTTGATTGTTTATGTCTTTATAACTATTGATTATTATACAGAATGGATGTGAGTATTTTTTTTTTTTTTTTTAGAGCTAGCCTAGTCATGGCAAATTTCCTCAGCATGTGGATGTCAGTGAAGTATTTGATATCTCCATTAGAAATGAAACTCAGTTTAGTAGGGCATAGGATCTCCAGCTGAAATTGCTTTGTTTAAAAAGGTTGAAGTTTGGTTACCATCTTTTTGTGGCTTGGAAACTGTCAGCTGAAAGATCTGCTGTCATCTTTATACTTTTCCCTTTGTAAGAAATACTTTTATTATGCCCAAATTTCTCCTTCATATTAACATTGGCAAAATTAATTACAATGTGTCTAGGAGATACTTTGTTTGGATTGAGTCATGCTGGGGTCCTGAAACTATCAGCTATTTGAATTTCTGTCTCTCTTGCAATACTTGGGATATTCTCTGCCATAATGTCTTGGAGCAGTTAATTTACCTTTGGGACCATCCTCTTCTTCAGGTATCCCTATAATTTGGATGTTTGATTTTCTTTGAATGATCCCCTAACTCTCTCTGGGAATATTCTGTTCCTTTTCTCCAGTTTTCTGCCTCTTTGAATTCTTGGTATAGTTCAAAAGTCTTGTCTTCTTTATCTGAGATTCTTTCTTCACAGTGCTCAACTTTATTTTTGAGGGATTCTGCTTTATTCTGAAGCTCCTCAAATACCCTTTTCAAGTCCTTAATCTCTGCTAGATCTTTCCTCATTATGTCCATATCTTCGGTAACTTTGTCTTTGAATTCATTAATTTCTTGAGAGAACATCTGAACTTTTTTTTTTGGTTCTCTGTTTCCAACTTGTCCTTCATCCAACTATCTTATTAGCTATCCATATTCTAAATTCTATTTTTGACATTTCAGCCTTTTCTCTGTGGACAGAATTTTCTGATGTATTTTCTTTGATGTCCCCAGGAGGAGTTGATTTGCTCTGATTTTTCATGTTGCCAGAGTTATTCTGATGATTCCTCCTCATGAGAATTTTCATCTTCTCCTTTTTCTCTTTTTTAATGTGTTAATTATACCTCTTTAGTTGAATTGATAGATTGTCCCTGATGAGTTCACTTCTCACCATTGCAGTGCCACCATTGCACTAACAAAAGCAGAGATGTGGTGAATCTGCAGCCCCAGACGGTGTCTCTAGGGGGACAAGAATCAGTAGACAGTCCTGGCCCAGAGTTCCAGTCAAAGTCACTCTGTCTGTGCTGTGTCCACCCATGAAATCAAGCTTGTAAGACTGACCAGCTGACAGCACTGGCCCAGAGTTTAGAAGAGATGCTTATGTGCTGGGCACCACCCAGACAAATAAACTCTGAGGACCACAGCTCTGTGGACAGTGTAGAACCAAAGCTCAAAGTTGCTCAGGCACCAGGCACTGCCTGCCCAGTCAAGCTCAGGGGGATGCCACCTTAGCAGGTGGTGCAGATATAAAGTTCAGATAAGAGTTGCTCAGAAACCAGGCCCCAGCCACCGCCCACCCAACTGAACTCAGAGAGCCTCCCATTGGAGAGTATTAATCCAAATTTCAGTCCAAAGTTGCTTAAATCCTGGTCTGTCCACCCAATCAAGCTCAGAGAGCCTTGCCTGGCAGAGGCCAGAGGTCCAAAGTTCAGTCTAAAGTCACTTAGACACTGGCCTGCCCACCCAGTTGAGCTGAGAGCTATTGCTGGTGGAGGGGCAGGGCCAAAGTTTAGTCAAAAGTCCAAGACATTTAAGCACTAGCCCTGCCCACACAATGGAGGTCAAGAGTTGTCCTGGAGGGCAGAAAAAAGATCTCCCTGAGATTTCTTGAGGAGCTGGAGATGAGTAGTTCACCTTCTCCTAACCAAAGTTTGGACTACGGTGCTACTGTTCTCACACTGTACCTCTGTAGCTGGCAGCCTTCCTGAGCTTCTCAGTGAGCTTGCCAAATACTCTGGACTTTACAGGGGGGCAGTACTTCTGGCAACTATGGTGGAGGAAGGGCAATCTGGGTGCTCACGATTGCAGGAAAAATATTTGGTCTTTTGTGCCAGACAGAATGGGGCCTAGGTTCGGTGGTGGGACCTCAATAATGAAGGAGGACTGAGATTTATCTCCAATGGAATAAGGTGAGGAGACTTTTGGACCCTGTTCTCTGGCAATCTAGTCACCCACCATGGAGTTCCTGATTGCAGGGAGGGGTCACACTTCCTCTGGGAGCTTGGGCTCTTTTGTTTTTCTTCCACTTATTTCTGCTGCTTGATTCAGCCTGGGTGATGTATACTTCACACAGTCCTCTCAGTGAGGAGCTCCTCACATTAAACTTCTATCCACTTCAGTCCAGTATCTCTCCCTTTGGTCATAAGCCTCTGGCAAAAGCTGCTTCTAGTCAGCCATCTTCCCACAATTCATCTATTTAATTCTTTCAAAAATGTTTGCAGTTTTCAATGTGCAAACCTGTCACCTTGGTTAAATTTATTTCTAGATATTTAATTCTCTTGGAGGGTATTAAAAATATAATTGTTTTCTTAAGTTCCTATTCAGATTTTTTATTGATGGCGTATAGAACACAGTTGATTTTTTGGTATTGATTTCATACCTCAAACTGTGATAAATGATTTGGTAGTTCTAGTAGTTATTTTATGAACTCTTTAGGATTTTCTAGCTATGCATTATACCATCTATGAATAGAGATGGTTTTATGTTTTCCTTTCCACTTTGGATGCATATTATTTTTGTTTATTGCATAATTGCTGTGGCTACAACTTCTAATATGGTGTTGAATGTGATGAAAATGATCTTAGAAGGATGCCCAAATCTTTTGCCATTAAGTAGTTTTTTCCATCTCCTTTCATTAATATGGTGTATAACATTGATCAAATTTATGTTGAACCACCCTTGAATTTCTGGGGTAATTCTCACTTGACCCTGGTGAATAATCCTTTTGTTATGATGTTTAATTCAGTTTTCTAGTATTACGTTGAGGAATATTTTCTTGTGGAGTCTTTGTGTTTTATATCAGGATAATATTGAACTCTAAGCTGAATTAGGAATTATTCCCTTCTCTTCTATGTTTTGGAAAAGTTCGAGAAGAAGGGGTTAATTCTTTAAACATTTGATTGAATTCACCATTAATACTATTTTTCTTGGAGTTTTCTTTGGGGTGAGGTTTTTATTACTCATTTAATCTAAGAGATTATAGGGCACTTTTTTTGGTTCTGTTTTTTTTAGTTTCTTTTGAGACAGATGTAATTTCTGCATATTTAGTAATTAGTCCATTTTATCTAGGTTACTCTGTTTGTTAGTTTGCAATCTTTATAGCACTCTCTTATAACTCTTTTATTTCAGTAAAGTCATTAGTACTTTCCACATGTTTCATTTCTGTTATTTTCATAGTTAGTCTAGCTAATTTTTTTTAATTTTGATGATCTTTCTGAAGAATTAACTTTTGATTTCATTGGTTCTCTTTGTTGTTATTTTATTCTTCACTTCATTTCTATCCACTTTAATCTTCACCTTCTTTCTTATGCATGGTTTGTATTTAGTTTGTTCTTCTAGCTCTAGTTCCTTAAATTGTAAATTTACATTATTGTTTTAAGATCTTTTTACTTTTAAAAAATATAGCCATTTCCCTGTATAAAAATTTTTCTAATCAATGTTTTCACTGTATCCTTAGGCTTATGCTTTGGTGTGTTGTTATTTTCATTTGCTTCTAATTATTTTTAATTTCCTTCATGATTTTTTGGCCCATTTGCTATTTAAAGAGTTGTTGTTTATTTTCCAAATGTTTATGAATTTTCTAGTGTTACTTCTATTATTGATTTCTAAATGCTTTACATTTTGGTTGAAGGAGCTATTTCATATTATTTATTTAAATTGTTTAAATTTATTGACACTTGGATATATGGTTTAATATATGGTTTATATTGAAGAATATTGCATATGCATTTGAGAATAATGTTTATTTTTCAACTGTGCTGTGGTGTAAATATGTAAATATACATACACAGAGTAGAACCACCATAAGAGAGCAACTCCTTAAATTGGCCTAATTTTAATGGACTGAACATATACATATGAGTACAGTAGGTCTAGTTCCTTACTTATGTTGACCACTTTCATATTTTGATCACTTTGTTGCAGTCTCATGAATGGTCAACTTAAAGATGCTCTGCTGTTCTTATATAATCTCTTAGGTCTAGTTGATTTGCATTCCTTCTCAAATCCTCTATTTCATTATTTATCTTCTGTCTAGTTGTTCTATCCATTATTAAAAGTACTATTTTGCTCATCCAACCATTATTGTAGAACTAGCTCTTTTTCCCCTGAATTGTAATTTTTGATTCATATAATTTGGAACTCTCTTTTTATAGATGTTTATAATAGTTGTGTCTTCCTGATAAATTATCAAGATGTATTTCAATGTATGAAGTCTTTCTTTGTCTCTTGCAACAGTTTTTGGCTTAAAGCCTTTTTTTATATGATATTATTATACCTACTACAGCTCTCTTTCATTACTATTATATCATATTCCATCCTTTCAGTTTCAATTTACACATGTCTGTGCATCTAAAGCAATATGCTGGATATGCTATGTACAGCATATCATTGCACCTCATTTTTTTAAGTTGTGATTTTTTAAAATTGACAATTAAAAACTGTATGTATTGATCATGTACAATATGATGTTTTGAAGTATGCATACATTGCATACTTAAAATGCCTATATCAAGATAACTAATATATGCATTACCTTATATACTTATAATTTTTTATGGTGTGAACACTCAAAAATTTACTTTCAGAAATCTGAAAAGCAATATAAAGAAATAAGAAAATCAATTATGAATATAAATGAGAAATTTACTAAACAGATAGATATCTTTAAAGAGAACAAACAGAAATTATGAAACTGAAAAATTTATTGTAGGGACTACACATTACATTCAAAAGCTTCAATAATAGGCAAGACCAAGCGTAATAAATAATCTCAGAGTTTGAAGACTGATCTTTTAAAGTAATTCAGTCAGACAAAAATAAGGAAAAGAAAATAAAAAAATGAACAAAACCTTGAAGACATCTGGGACTATATAAGGTGGCAAAATTTATGAGTTATCAGTATTACTTGGGGGGAACAGAGATCAAACAGGTTAGACAAACTATTTAATAAAATAATAAATTAAAACATTCCAAGTCTAGCAAGAGAGTTAGATATCTAGATAACAGGATTCCTTGTGAACCCTCGGTAAATACTTTGCAAAAGGCACTTCACCATGGCACATTATATCTAGAATGTCTAAAGTCAAAGTGAAGAAAGAGTTTTAAAATTAGCAAAGGAAAAGTATCATCATCTATAAGGAGAACCCCATCAAACTAGCAGTGGAATTCTACTCAGAAATCTTCTAGGCTAAAAGAGAATGATATGACGTTTTTAAAAGGGCTGAAATTAGGCAGCACCTGTGGCTCAAAGGAGTAGGGCACCGGGCCCATATGCCAGAGATTGTGGGTTCAAACCTGGCCCTGAAATAATAAATAATTAGAAAAGAAACCCTGTCAGCCAATATTTTATATATTGCCAGAATAAGCTTCATAAATAAAGGAGAAATAAAGTCTTTCTCAGATAATCACTGAGGGAATGAGTCACCAATGTAGTGGCTCTACATGAAATGCTTAAAGGTGTCATAAAAATGTAGATGAAAAATAAATATTCATTACCACAAAAATGCATGAAAATAGAACTCTCATATCTTTTAAAATTGACACAAAAGGAAGAAGAGAAAGTAATTAAATGACAATATCACAGAATTTCATCAAACCACAAAGACAAAAGAAAAGTGAGAGAAAGAAATAATGAATTTATAAATCAACTGGAAAGCAATTAACAATATGGCAGGAATAAAGCCTCACATATCAATATTAACTTTATACATAAATGGGATGAATAATCCATTCAAAAGATGTAGATGGGTAAAGTGGAGAAAAAAAAATCTAAGTGTGGGCTGCTTACAAGAATCTCACTCTACCAGTAAAGATACATGTAGTATGAAAGCAAAGTGGTTGATAATTATTTTCTTTCCAAATGGAAGCTAAAAACAGTCAGGAATAGCTGTACTTCTATTGGATAAGACAGATTTTAAATAAAAACATGTCATATGATGATAAAGTTATCAGTTCACCAAGAGGTTATTAACGTCCTAGGTATATATGCACCAAACATCAAAGCTCCCTGATTCACACCCATGCAAAAAATTACTAGACCTTCAGAAAGAGGTAAAACAGCAATACAAAGTGGGTACAGAATATTATTGCTTTAGCATCTCACTCATGACACTAGACAGATAATTAAGATAGAAAATCAACAAAGAAACATTGGACTTAAATTAGACTTTAAATTAGACCAAATAGACTGAAAAGATATTTACAGAGCATTCTACCTAACAACTACCAAATGTATATTTTTATCCTCACCTGGAACATATTTGACCTCATATCAAGTCACAAAATAAGTCTTAAGAAATTTTTAAAAATCAAAAGCTTATCAAGTATCTTTTCATACCATAGTGGAATAATGCTAGAAATCAATATGAAGAGGAACTTCAGAAACTATCCATATAAATGGAAATTAAACAACATGTTCCATCACTGAGCAAATAATTAAGATAGAAATTTAAAATTTTTGGATAATGAATGAAAATGAAATCTCAACATAGAATTCCTGTGAAATATAGAAAAAGTACTGTAAAGAGGAATGTTTATAGAATTAAATACCTACATCACAAAAGATAACAAATGGAAAACCTAATGTTGCACCTAGAACTAGAAAACCAAGAACAAACTAAACCCAAAGTTAGCAGGAAAAAAGAAATGGCAAATATCTGAGCAAAACTAAAAGAACAGAGAGTGACAACAACAACAACAACAAATATATATATTCAATGAAACAAAAAGTTGTTTGAAAAGATAAACAAGATTGGTAAACCATTAGTTAGACTAACCAATAAAAGAAGGGAGAAGATCCAGATAAACACAGTCAGAAATGAAAAAGGACACATTACAACTGATACTACAGAAATAGAAAATAAAAAATATTATCAAAGACTAGTATGAACAACCATATACTCACAAACTTGAAAACCTAGAGGAAATGGATAAATTTCTGAAAATATACTCCTTCCAAAGATTAAACCAGAAAGAAATTGAACTACTGAACAGACCTATAATGAGTAGTAGAATCAAACAATAAAAATCCTAGGATGAGATGAATTCACAGCCAAATTCTGCCAAATCTACAAAGAAGACCTAATACCAATCTTCCCAAGAATCAAGGAGGAAAGAATGTTCCCTGATTTATCCTGTGAGGCCAATATCACCCTGACAAAAACACTAGTTAGGGCACAACAAAAAAAGAAAACTACAGATTCTTAATGAATTCAGATAAGTATAGATACAAACAGCCTCAACAACATGTTAGCAAATTAAATCCAACACATCAAAAAGATAATACATTTAAATCAAGTGGATTTATACCAGGGATGCAAGGATAGTTCAAGATATGGAAATCAATGAGTGTGACACATCACATAAACAATTAATTTAAAAAATTATCTAATCATCTCAATAGATGTAGAAAAAGCACTTGACAAAAATTCAGCATCTCTTTATGATAAAAATCCTCAACAAAATAAGCATAGAAAAAACATCATATATGACAAACACAAAGCCAACATCATACTTTTTTGGAAAAAGTTGGTACTATTCCCCATGGGAGCTGGAACAAGAAAAGAAGATTCCCACTTTCACCACACTCATACAATATACTAGTGGAAGTCTTTGCCAGAGAAATTGGGCAAGAGAACAAAATAAAAGGCATCTAAATTTGGAAAGAAGATGTCAACCTATTTCTGTTTGTGGATGATTTTATTTTTTTTCTTTGTTAAATCATAACTGTGTACATTAATGCATTTAAGGGGTATAATATGTTGATTTTATGTACCATAAGAAATGCTTATATCTAACTAATTAACATAACCATCTCCTTGCTTATTTGTTGTGGGAAGACATTTATACTCCATTCTTAATAGTTTTGAAATATATCATTGCATTATGCACAATAGATGAGGTCCCACCAAATACCCTCTCTCCTATCAGCCTCCCCCCTCCCCTCTCTTCTCCTTCCTCTTCCCCCCCTTTTTATAGACTATAGTTATGTTTTACCATTCCTATGAATGTGTAGGTGATTATATACTGATTTAATTGAATCATTAGATACTTTTGTAGTATTGAATACATTTCATTTGGATATTTTTGTAGTATTGAATACATTGGATACTTTTTTTCCCATTCTTGAGATACTTTACTAAGAAGAGTATATTCCAGCTCCATCCACGTAAAAATAAAAGATGTGAAGTTTCCATTGTTTTTATGGCTGCATACTATTCCATGGTGTACATATACCACTATTTTTGTTTGTTTGTTTGTTTGAGACAGAGTCTTACTATGTTGCTCTCAGTAGAGTGCTATGGTGTCACAGCTCACAGCCACCTCAAACTCTTCTTGCTTAAGCAATTCTTAGTGTCAATTAGCTGGGACTACAGGCACCTGCCACAATGCCTGACTATTCTTTGGTTGACACTGTCATTGTTGTTTAGCAGGCCTCAGCCAGGTTGGAATCTGCCAGCCTCAGTGTATGTGTCTGGCACCCTACTCATCAAGCTACTGGCGCAAAGCCTCTACCACTATTTGTTAATCCATTCATGGCTTGATGGGCACTTGGGCTTTTTCCATGTCTTGGCAGTTATGAATTGGGCTTCAATAAACATTTTGGTGCAAATTTCTTTGTTGTAAAATAATTACTGATCATCTAAGTATATACCTAATAGAAAAATTTCAGTATCAAATGGTAGGTCCACTTTTAGTTCCTTGATTATTTTCCAAACTTGTTTCCAAAAAGATCATATTAGCTTGCATTCCAATCAGCAGTGTAGAAGTATTCCCTTCTGTCCACAGCCATGCCAACATCTGTAGTTTTGGGATTTTGTGATGTGGGCTAATCTTACCAGAGTTAGATGATATCTTAAAGTAGTTTGATTTGCATTTCTCTGATGATTAAAGATGATGACCATTTTCTCATGTGTTTTTAGGCCATGCACTTGTCCTTTTCAAGAAGCTTCTGTTCACATCTCTTGCTCACAAGAGAGGGGGTTATTTGTTTTCTTCTTATTGATTAGTTTGAGTTCTCTGTGTATTATAGTTATCAGACCCTTGTCAGAAACATAATCTGCAAATATCTCCTCCCATTCTGAAGTCTGTCTGCTTGCTTTACTTAATGCACTCTTGTCCATGCAGAGGCTTTTTAGTTCAATCAGATCTGTAGTATATGTTTTTGGTGTTGCTTCAATTGCCAGGGCGTCTGCCTCATAAAAAATTCTCCCAGATTAATTTCTTCAAGCATTTTCCCTACACTCTATACTAGTATTTTTATAGTTTCCTGTCTTAAGTTTAAATCTTTTATCCATTGAGAATCAATTTTTGTTAATGGTGAAAGGTGAGGGCCCAGTTTAAGTCTTCTACAGGTCACCAGCCAGTTCACCCAGAACCACTTATTAAATAGGGAATCTTTCTTTTTTATTTATTTTTTATTTTTATTTTTTGAGATGGAGCCTCAAGCTATCCCCCTGGGTAGAGTGCCATGGCATCACAGCTCATAGCAACCTCCAACTCCTGGGCTCAAGCGAGTCTCCTGCCTCAGCCTCCCAAGTAGCTGGGACCACAGGCACCCGCC
>CAUYQV010091484.1:0-10731 GCA_963574575.1 Galagoides demidoff | reverse complement strand
TTAAATCAATTAAAGAAAAAGTGTAGGCTCAGCGCCTGTGGCTCAAGCGGCTAAGGCGCCAGCCATGTACACCTAAGGTGGTGGGTTCGAATCCAACCTGGGCCTGCCAAACAACAATGATGGCTGCAACCAAAAAACAGCTGGGCGTTGTGGCGGGCGCCTGTGGTCCCAGCTACTTGGGAGGTGGAGGCAGGAGACTTGCTTGAGCCCAGGAGTTGGAGGTTGCTGTGAGCTATGATGCCACAGCACTCTACCCAGGGGGAGAGCTTGAGGCTCTGTCTCAAAAAAAAATAAGAAAAGAAAAGAAAAAGAAAAAGTGTAGGCATCTAAAAAGAATAAGAAATACACATCATCACACTCACCAGAAAGAAAGCCCAAGTATAGCAGCCCCTACCTGAGAGCATCTTTCCTTACTGTGCACTTGTACATCAACGCATGCAGTAGTGACCCAACCGGGAAAGAGCTTGGCCAAATGGAAGCGTTCAGAAGAAAGACTGCAAGAACAGTATAGAAAATAAGGACCTCTGAGGAAAGGCTAAAAGAACAGGAGATGTTCTGTCAAGGAAGTTTACTAAAGGGAAAGTAACAATATTTTTCCACAAATACATAAAAAAGGATGTTAGAAAAAAAGACAGGACCAATTATCCTCATTATTTGCCAAAGAGAGAATAAGAAAAACAAGCTTGAGAGATGGAAAGTATGTAAACATTAGGAAAACTCTGGACAATGAAGGATGGATTCAACAGCACAGGCTAGTCTTACAGCTATAGTATCTGTCATTATCAGAAAGCCAACAATGATGTTAAACGCTCATTAAGACAGGTCCATAAATAAATAAGTCAACTTTGCTTTACTCCAAAGGATTTAATAGATATGAGCCAAAATCTTCCTTCCAAAGGTAAAATTCAATTTTACTTCTTTCTTTCTCTAGTTGAGAATTGGCTGTCTTTAGCCTTCTAGCTTATATTTGAAAAATAGTCAAACTTTTCGTTAAAAATAGAGTGAAGTACTAAATAAAATAGCAATGGCTGCATACTATATTGAAAGCAAGATTAGCTTGTGTAAGTATGATGAAAAACAAATTGGGTTGTTTTATGGCTCAGAATGTAAAAATGAAACAGTTTTTTAAATATATATGGAATTAATATGTCAGGCACTAATATAAATCCATTGGAAGGGAAGAATTCAAATGTGGTTCCTATTTCTTAAGCTGTCTAGTACTTAATATATATGTCTGTTTGTGTATATATAAATATATATATATATATACACTTATATATATACACACTACTAATCATTTCTCAAATAATATGTGTTGATTGCCAAGGAAACCATCTGAAGCCATTGTTCCTTTACTAGAAAAATAACATAGAACCAGTGGGTGATATCTTTCCTGTCATCGTTAGAATCATCTTTACAGATAGAAATGCATCAAACACCAGCAAAACTTTTAGATTTTAATTAGGGTGAAGGTAATAGAGAAAACTTTAGTAAATTGTACTTTACTAACTCAGAATTCATTATTTGACCAGAAGCTTAAAGTAATGTCATTTTGCCTCGATTAATCTTTCTTTTTAGAGAGTAAATTAATAACGTAAATAGGATTGCAAGAGGATCCTTGAAAATACTTAGTAGAACAAACTTTCTAAGCACCCTTAAGCACTTCAGAAGGATCCATTTCCACACAATTGATATGCTAATTACAAACCATTAAATCAAGTCAAGGGTGTGTATTGGATAACACTTTGTTAGTTTAATGTGAGTTAATGTAGGTACTTGAAATAATAGAACTCCATTCCTTTCTGAAATAATATACTTTCACACTTTTTTCCTTAATTGAGACTAAGCTTCCTCCAATTAGGACAGATTAAAGACATTTTACAGGAGTCAATATTTAAGAAGGAAGAGATAGGACTTACTTATCACTAACCTAGTTATGGTCATAGACAAGCTTTAGATTTGGAAAAAATAATCCTTCAGTTGATACTTAATACTACCTTCCAAGTGAAATAGTATTTTCAGAAGCAATAAAGTAGCATATATGACAAATTTGAATATGATCCAGAATAAAATCACTAACAATTTGAAAAAGTATATGTATTTAGTCAATAAAAGGGAGAGAATATCTTTGCTAGCCAATGATGAAAGATGGCAACTTCTTATATATATACACAGATAAATTTAGAGATTAAGAAAACGTGAGTCTCTGCTCCCCTGTGTACAGACCTTCCTTCACTCTTACCTAATATTAAAACAAAGGCAAGTTAGTGACCTGGCTAACTTACAGACCAGTAGAGCCTTTTGCACCCCGTAGGGGAAAAATGAGGGAGGGGTGGGTCCCCTCAAAGCAAGTTCAAGAAATTTCAGTGCTTCTCAGCATTACTAGTTTACCAGCCATCATAAAAATCTCTAACACACTGAAAATTATGGACTTCACTTCTAGACAGATGTTTATGGACAAGGGCTGAGAAATATTCTTCTTTAAAATAACCCAAATGATACATTATATACTTCAGTACATTGTATTTTTTTAAAGTACAACTTTGAAAAAATATTTTTTGAAGTTTCAAATAGTACCAAAGCAAGGAGAGTAAAAATGAATATTCCTTTCCCCATTATCAGATTCAGTTCTTATTTTTTATTTTATTATTATTATTATTTTGAGACAGAGTCCATAGTTATAGCTCACAGCAAACCTCCCGGATTCCAGCCGTCTTTTTGTTTCAGCCTCCAGAATAGCTGGAACTACAGGTGCCCACCACTGTGAGTGACTAGTTGCTCTATTTTTAATAGAGATGGAGTCTCGCTCTTGCTCAGGCTGGTCTCAAACTTGTGAGCTCAGGCAATCCACCTGCTTGCTTCCCGTAGTGTCAGGAAGACAGGCCTGAGTAATCCGAGCCCAGGCTCAGCCTGTAGTAATTTTGCTGGCATCGTTTTCTAACTAACTGCCTTACCAGCTTTGGCTCCGCTGCTCTGACTTTCTCTCTCCATTTCTGCTTTGGTTTCTCTGGGTGAGTTATATAAAGCAAATCCCAGAGAGTATCTCTTGCCCCAAAACTTTTCATATCTGTCTCCAAAAAAAAAAATGTGAAAAATTTATTATAAATGATCAATTTTCTTTTTTTAATTCCACTTACCGTTCTAATCTGCTCCCTGTGTGTCTGCTCCGTCACCATGGTGGATGGTAAATTGCCAGAGGCTGGTGGCCACTTTTCATTTAGGACATGATCAATTGTATAATGCTGGCAAATTTTACTTTTCTTGTAGAGGAATAGGCTGTAATCTAAATGTGTTTAAAATCATTTTCAGTTTTTATACTTCTTGATTTTTGAAACATTTTAAAAGATTGCTACCTCCTGGAAAAGGGAAATATGTATTTAAAAGACAGAATCGCTGTGTACCACATACTTGGTATCAGTGGAGGGAAAAAGGATCTGGAAAATTAGACCATATTCACAATTGCTTTAATTCAGTCAAGATGTGAAATGTTTCCCGTGTCAGTTGTTTATCAATTTTTCCTTCTCTCCGACCACTTCAAATCTCAACAAGACAGAAAGTTTTAAAATTATATTTTCAAGCTCATCAGGAAACTTTATTGTGTCATTCTTCTTTATTTGCTCTTTAGATACATAAAAGCTAAAAAAGCAACTGTACCTTTAAATGATTCTCCCAGCATATTGTTCTTTCTAAATATTTTATTTATTTAAAAACAATATACCCACATTAATATTTATTTAGACATTTTTAGTAATCATTTTCTTTTTCATATAATGAGAGATTACCATAGGCTAATTCAGTGAATGAAGCATTTCACATACAAATTTTTGTATTATCTGATAGGTTTTCATATGTAAATTACACGCATCTGTTTATCTCTGGTGAATGGTGTCAAATACCCTCAATGCAAAATGCACCTTAAGTAACATTATCTTCCTAATGACTTTTCTTTTCCCAAGGAAAAATCGGTGATTTGTGCCAGGTATTTAGACATTGTCATTCAAAAAGAGCTTTTTTTTTGTTTGTTTTTATTGAACTACACAGAGTAGAAAGCAAAATGAACTCTTTGAGGTGAATTACCATGATATTGCTCTTATACAAACCTTTGGGGATTTTATATTTAAGATTAGGAGATCTCAGTCTTAAGCACTTTTGAAACCAAAGGTAGAATGTTTCAATGAAAAAAAAAATTCCACTACATTTAAAGGATTTTTATTAGACATCAGGCACTTAAATCACATTTACAAACACGGAAAGACAAATGCTGAAACATCTGAAATAGTCTTTCCACACTCTCAAGTCTTCTTTGAATTCACCATGTGGGTGAAATCAAAGCACAGAACAAACACTGTTTTGATATGGCTTTGAAGATGATAACAGCTTCTAACAGAGAAAAAGGCAGCTTTGGGTTTGCAGGAAAACGATGATTGACGTGACTCCTAGCCCAAGAAAGTTTACCTTTTAATGAGTGCGCGGTGAGAAGCTCTCATCCCATGTTTTCATTTTTGAGAGAAGCTGCCTAACTAGAATGGATCTCAAACGTCTATGGCTGCTATTCAGGATGTAACACACATTCTTTTAAGCTGCAACATCTTTTGATCCAAATGAGCATATGCAGGATCCAGATGTGTACAGAGCGTTTAAGGCGACCTAAGGATTAGAACTTTACCTCCACGAGGCACAACCTTTTCTATCAATCTATGTAATTTAGTTTCCAGGTGGAATGATGCAATTAGTACTCTAGTAAATATTAAAATAATGATTACAAAAAGGGAGGAATTTGATTTTCTGGTTTTGGTTGTATTTTCTTTTCTTGTTGCTGTTGCTGTTGTTCTTTTCTCTTGGGAATCTTCGGTGTTGTAACAGAAATGCTACTTACCACCCTTACTGTCTTTTTTCCTCTAAAAAAGCTCAGTGGTAAAGAATCTTCCTAGTTTTTACTAATCTACTTTCACATCTTCCCAATTTCTCATAGTTCTGTTTTTGGAATATTTTGAGATCTTGAGTTGAAAAAAATTTTATGTTGGTTTAACTAAAACTTGCTTTTAATCTATGCTTGTTTCTTAAAGGGAAATTTGGTTTAACTAATTTCTTTCACACGAAAGAAATAAATTTTGTGCACGAACACCAGAGATTACTAAAAATTTCAAGTAGGTATGAGGCTTTCACTTTATCTTTAGAAATTATAGACATTGTAGTGGAGGTAAGCAGTTTCTACCAAATTTAGTATTTGGGGTAGAGAGTGGCCAGACTCTCTCTAATCATGATTCCTACTGTTGGGAACAAGGGCTCCATTTTTTAGCCTCTACTGCAATTAGATTGGAATCATGTGAGTGACTTCTGGACAGTGGAATATGAATGAATGTAAAATATGGTCCTTCTAGGCTTGGAAGAAAGCATCTTTAAAATGTTCTAAGATCTACAAGCAATTGTTCACAGTTCAAATCTTATATGACTAGACACCTGTTTTTTATTTAAAAATTTTTTGGACACAGCTGTGCCTATGAAGAGAACTAAGAAGAGAGTCAATGGTATAAAGGAAGACATTTTAGAGATTTAGGGCTTGGAATGGGAACAATATCCATGAAATCTTTATACATCTGAATTGCTGAAATGGTACCTGTGTAATGGAAATTGATGTAAAGGACATAGGGATGTATGAATATATATATTCTCTTATATGTAAACAGTGTAATCTACCCTCTTTGGGTTACATATGTAGTCATTTAAAAATATTTTTTCAATTAATTTCATTTTTTCCAATGAATTTCAATTTTTCAAAATTAATTTCTGTAGTTCATAATGCCTATTAGCTGTAATTGCACAATCTCTTTCTTGAGGCTTATCTTCCACCTCAGATTAGGCAAAGACTATAAGTCTACTGGTGATAGAGGAGAACAATTCTTTTTCTGACTACCAAACTCAGAGAGAAATCAAATCTTAGCTCTCTCCGCCTTTTTGGTATCTCTTATAGCCACGTAAGGGGGCTTCTGGAGATCTGTTCTGCACAGATCACTTGGTTACATTTGTTAACACTGCTGGCATAACATTGTTTCACAAGTTGGACTCCTAACTGTGATTTCAATAAACACCAAGGGTATTTAGTTCATTTTAGCTTACTCCTTCTTTTAAACTGAGCCATTGTTCCCCTTGGGCAAGTACTCTTGAAAGAATTTCTAGCAGTAGCCATAAACTGAGACAACATCAGTTCCAACCAGCAAACTCTTAGGTTGCTTCTTGCATCAAGGGTAAATCGCCTGTATATATTCTTCCTCTCATCAACAGATTTTTATTTCAGAGATTTGTAATTTGTTCCTTGATGCCTTGGCCAGAATATCTCAAGATTCAAGCTTCAGTCTCTAACTCTGACATTTGCATGGGGGAGAAAATGCTAAAAAACATGGGGGAAAAAATGTCTTATTATAGCCTCATGCCAGGACAGTAAATTTCTACTTGCCCCATATTTTGAACTATTAAAAGGGTCACACGAATGAGTCAGGCAGGACAAAGAAGATCTAAACCAGGATGTCCTTCCATTTCTGCAAGCTCAGAGAACATCTGGCAGCCTTCCTCTGTAATATTAAAACAAAACCACCATAACAATTGAAAAAGTGAAAAAATACAATCTTGGTATTCACCTATAATGTAAATGGTATATATATGTTTATGTGTGTGATGTGCATATGTGTATATACATATCATACATGTGCAAAAGTGTATATAGATATAGATATGAATTCCATAAGAAATTACCAGAATAGATATCTTAACAATTTCATCAAAGTATCTCAAATAATACTTGAAGGTTTATGTTGATAAAAAGATTATCACTTTGTGCAACATCTCCTCAAGTTTCAGGTCTGTTCATTCGGTTCTTATTTATAAACTTCACTTCTGTATTATCGAATGATAAACTTATGACTTGATACTCTTAAAATTCTATTAAATTTACCTTTTATAGTTTCACCATTTTATTCATTTCCCCCCTATTATTCTCTCAATTGGGGTTAAGCTAGTAACTGCTGGCATTTAATGGCAATGTATCCTGTACATTGCTAAATAAAAAGTGACATTCTCTTTAGAATTCACATTTCATTTTTGTTGGATTGATCATGGCATTGTTTTTCATTTTACTTAATGTTCTCTATATTTTACTGTTATTTATTTATTTGCTTATTTTTGTAGAGACAGAGTCTCACTTTACTGGCCTCAGTAGAGTGCCATGGCGTCACACAGCTCACGGCAACCTCCAGCTCCTGGGCTTAGGCGATTCTCTTACCTGAGCCTCCCGAGTAGCTGGGACCACAGGGGCCCCCCCACAATACCTAGCTCTTTTTTGTTGCAGTTTGGCCGGGCAGGGTTTGAACCCACCACCCTCAGTATATGGGGCTGGCGCTCTTCTCACTGAGCCACAGGCACCACCCTGTATTTTACTGTTTTAACACAATGGTCTGTCAGATATTTCCAATGTCCATTAACGCTTTCAAAAGCTCAATTTGATATTGATATAAATATCAGCTAATTTGCCAGTTATGTTTTTTCATAAAATGAAGTGTCAATTTCAAAGTCTCTCAGCTGCTGCCTCATGGAATCTAGCCTGGCTGATGTCTAGATTCAGAACATCCATTGTCGTCTTGACACCCCTAGTTTCTCTGCTCTACATTGATTCTCTGTTTCTTGAATCTAGTGTCTCTCCCTTTGTTTACTTCTCATCTTTTAAAAGCAGGTTTCCCAGTACTTGTCAAGGAAAAAATGTGCCTTGTGTTTCTAAAGAAGCCCTAATTCTGTGCTTATACCTTTAAGCTCTTGAATGTATTTATTTACAGTAAACTAGAAATAAGGTTACTCTTGAGAGGTTTGATGCCGTTTCTTTTTTTTGCCCGTGGCTCCTGGCATTCTCATTTTCTTTCTCTCTGAATTATCTCTGAGTAAAACTTGCCTGTATAAATTTCATTAATTAGCATGTGTCTCTGAAGTAAAAGGACTCTTCCTTCCTTCCTTCCTTCCTTCTTTCCTTTTTTCTATAAAGAAGATAAGAAAAGAAGTTTGAAGATCCAATGATTTAGTTCCTAAAATATTCAGATTGGCCGGGGGTGGTGGTTCACGCCTGTAATCCCAGTCCTTGGGAGTCAAGGCGGGTGGCTTGCCTGAGCTCACAGGTTCGAGACCAGCCTGAGCCAGAGTGAGACCCTGTCCCTAAAAAATAGTCAGGCATTGTGGTAGGCACCCGTCCCAGCTACTTGGGGGGCTGAGACAGGAGAATTGCTTGAGCCCAAGATTTGAGGTTGCTGTGAACTAAGATGCCACGGCACTCTGCCCAGAGTAACCAAGTGAGTCTCTGTCTCAAAAAATAAATAAAATAAATAAATAAATAAAACATTCAGATAATTTCCACAAATAAGATCAAAATTTGTTTCTCTTTCATGTAAATTAAATCTGCAGGAAGGCAAGCCATGGGGTGTTATATAGTACCCTCATGTGTTCCTGCCTGAAAGCATCTCAGAACATCATTTATAAGGCATGGGCCTTATCCCTGTAGTCCAAAATAACTGGGCGAATTACTGAGTTCATGCCAGATTCCAAGTATGATGATGGAGAAAGAGAGCAAGAAACATAACCTCTCTGTTTCGGGGCAATAGAACTACAACAAACATTTTTGTTATATTTCATTGGCTAAACATATGGTGTTTATCAGAATTAAGCAGGAGAAGAACAGAGACATGTACCAAGATGATAGATAAATGAAGACTGATAAACACATGCGTACATATAGTAAGAGACATACAAACACATACACACATAAAAATGGAATATTTATAAATTTAACATGGATAAGCCTCAGTGGTCAAACTTTCAGTAATGGAAATACCCTAAATAAATTTTTATATACTCTATTTTGTTAAAGTGCATTTTAAAAGGGTCTCAGTCTGTTATTTGTTACTTATAATACTTGCAACTGGGTAATTTATAGATAAATCCTTTCAGTTATAAAAGCTGAGAAGTCCAAGGTCAAGCAAGGGATGGCTTCTGGTGAGAGCCGGCTTGCAGGTGCAAATTTTGCAGAGTTCTGAGGTGGCACAGGGGATGACAAGGCTGGGTGGCTGAGAATGCTAGCTCATGTTTCTCTTCTCTCATAAAGCCACAAGTCCTAGTTTTATGATAATCCATTAATCTATGAATGATTTAATTCATTCAGGAAAGCTCTACCATAATGACCCAATCACCTCTTAAAGGCCCCACCTCTCAATATTGCCCCATTGGGGATTAAATATCAACATCAGTTTGCAAGGAGACAAATATTCAAACAATAGCATAAAGGAGATAAATATTTAAACCATCTCTAAATGTAGAAGCGATAAATGCAAACTAAGAGAAGTAATTTCCTGCATGTCTTTTCTCTCTCAAAGTTATTGTAACACCAAATGCCCAGTAGTTAAATGCAGGTTGGGAGGTTGTCAGTCACATCTATTTCTCCCTTCATGTCTAGGTACTCAGTCTTATACTAACTAGCACCAACTATCTATTGTGGTAATAAAGTTAGTTAAACACTTACCTTAGTATCTTGAATGGACAAAATTATACATTTTTTTTTTTTAGATGAAGCCTCAAGTTACCCCCCTGGGTAGAGTGCCATGGCATCACAGCTCATAGCAACCTCCAACTCCCGGGCTCAAGAGAGTCTCCTACCTCAGCCTCCCAAGTAGCTGCGACTGCAGACACCTGCCACAACACCGGGCCATTTTTTGGTTGCAGCCACCATTGTTATTTGGTGGGCCCAGGCTGGGGATTCGAACCTGCCACCTTAGGTGTATGTGGTCGGCGCCTTAGCAGCTTGAGCCACAGGCGCCGAGCCAAAATTATACATTTTTTATGGGACGTTTTGGTGGGATTGTCTTTAATATGTGAAAAATGTCAGTCAGCATTGATAAAATTTCAGCATCTTTGTTCAAGCTTTTATAGATTCAGATTCAAACATTTGATAATTCTCAATTTTAGGGTCCTTTATTAAGGAAGACACAAGGCAAGATGCTGGGCCCACGTTTCTCTTTCTAATTTAACATTTCAGTCTCAGAGTCTCAATACACTAAAACATAACGTAAAATTATTCCTGATCATTCAGGAATGCTTAGTAACAAAGACAGTGTACAGCAACTGGAAACAGGGCAATTTCTTTAAAGCTAAATTAACACCTGCATTTTGAAATAAAAAAGGAAAGCAATAGCTGCAATGATATTTCATAAATAAACAAAACTCAATGCCTAATAGTTGAAGCCTATATATTCAGACCAGAATTTCTAGTACTCACTTTGAAAGTGCAAAAGATAGTAGCCGAATAAAGGAATCAGAAAGATTTCAAACAAGAAAAGGAGAAAGAGAGAGAGAGACTGAGGAACTGAGGGAGCTGAGAGACAGACTCTGCCATTTCTCACTTGCTTCTAAAATAAGGTGACCAGATTTTAAATTGGTAAAGGGGGACACCATTGAGGAGGGTGGGGGTTGGGGGGGTGTTCTTAATTAAAAATTTGGTCTATATGGAGCAACAAAAATTTTCATGGAACGCAAAAATAGTATTGTAATATACATTTTTTAAATTTCAACATAAGTACAATTTACAAATATAATACATTAAAAAAAATTATGTATAGGGCTGAGCCTGTGGCTCTAAGGAGCACCGGTCCACCTGGGCAACCTTGCCCAGAAGAGGAGTATGAAGTTTACATTAGCCTTTTCATT